>MNPL01015951.1:916-26981 GCA_002081605.1 Tropilaelaps mercedesae | reverse complement strand
CGGGTCAGAATGGGACGGCAGGATATTACAGTGCGAAGACGACGTAGCCGATGTGGCGGTCCACCCATCTGCAGCTACCCGTTGCTTCTTCGTCTGCTACTGTGCCGTTGCGGGCAATGCTTTTGATTTCGGTATTCCCTCGGGAAGCCGTGCGCACCCACCTCAAGCCAAGAAGCCAAGATTTGGGCACGGCGTACACGTTCTAGTCGCTTCGTGTTTGTCACGCACAAGAATGGTAAACAGGGCTTCCTCAATGATTGGGGCGCCTAGCGTTTTTACCTGGAGCACGCACGCTGGCGAAGTTGGCTGACGGCTGTCCGCCGGAGTCACGCGTTGCGTTTGCACCGCGTTTAGAGCCTATGCACACATGAAGTAATATTTGTTATTTATCTCACGTCCAAAAAAGACGTACCTTATTGCGAACGGATGGTGTAGATCATCCTGCGGTGCTTGTCGTATTTGTCCCCCTGACCTGCTGTACACACAAATTGGGCAAAGGACAGTTGACATGGCTTAGTGTAGGAAACGCTTTAGCGTCCTAACTGAAAAAATAAATGGAACAACATACAAAATTACGAAATTTTATTTAATATAATTGGACCACACGTACGACAACTCCTATATGTTCGGCGCTGTCAAATATTCTAAACATGCCTTAGCTCTACTAACTGACGTAGGTTACCGAAGAATTTGAAAAGCCATCTGCTCAAGCAGTAGGACCTATTGTTGAATATGACTCCAGCTGAGCTTTAATATCGTTCTAGGTTAGCATACGCCAACTGAAGAATTGCGTTTGACCGGATTGAATATACTTCGGCGTTTACAGCTTCTACCTGCGCCACAGTTAAATGGTTAGTTGTCATAGTTAAGGTTGACAAAAATGTCAGCCTCTGGCAGGCAGTCCTTGCCACGCAAGGTTCTCTACCTTACAACTGCTTATAAGGTCAGACTGAAGTATAGTTCAAAAGAGGCCCAATTGACTTAAACAATTGTATTTCGTGTCTGGCATGCGAAGCGGTCTTGCTCAACTGATTTTGAAAGTGCCCTGCTGGTACAGCGTTTGTTTTTGAAAAAGTACTAGTTAAACGGAAAACAATGGCGGTCCAGAATAACAAAGAAGGTAGAAACTCGAAACGTACTTTGGTACTAGAGACCCTCTATGGAAATATCTTTTTTTTACACGAAATAGAAAAACAGGAGTTTCTTAACAGTAACGGGCTTTTTAACTAAATTATCTCCATACTTTCATCTGTATAACGAGTCTCTTCGATTAAAAACTTGTTATCGAATTTAACTTATTATATTCACTTATATCATGGGACATATAATAATCTTGAAAGATAAACTTTGTGCAATAAATTTGACCAGTAGCAAAATGCAGCTGCTGTCATTATGTTTGCAAGAACTCCGCTAAGTTACAACTGTGTCAACGCCAGCCTTCATCGCAAACTTAATCCGTCAGACAGAACCCTAGCTACGTATGTCGTAACGCAACTTTAATTACATATCCTAGCTACAGTTACACCCGTAGCTTTATTTATTATCGAAGCGCTGACGAAGTTATGACTATGCTCAATGAGATGTCTTCTGCTCTGTGTAGCCATCGGAGTAACGTAACGTCGATGTTCCTTAAAGCTTTGGTTACAGTGCATACCTTATCGAAACGTATGTGTTAACCATAAACCATCTTGCACAGCGACTAAATCACGCCACTAGATTTATGAAGACGCAAGGAACAACTGATGGATGGTTTGAAGCTGCTTCAAAACCCCTTTCGTGTATATTTCCATTGAGGATTAAATTGCGCAGAAGTACGAACAATAAAGATGGGACCACTCGCATTAAGCAATAAACCGATTGGTACGATGCGTATGTGTAATTCATATGTAAAACAATTGTTGACTATGAGTCACGCAACGGTGAATGAAGCAGCTTTTTCAAAGTGAGTTTAATAATAAAGAGCGTCTGGAGGTGGCTCTTATGTTTAACGTACAGTACGCTTAAATGAATGTATCTATGTCATGTAACTGGATGTATATTTAAACGAACAATATTTATTTATTCAAGCACATCATTATAATCTAAAATATCAATGGGAGAAGCTTTAGCGTTTAAAGCTACCATTAAATCAGAAAGCCGTTTTCATCTATATCGTCGCTAATTGCGCTATCGCCTTCATAATTGAGGTTACGTTTCCTCTATGCAAACCTGAATGAAAAGCTTTACGTTAAAAACCCACCAACCTGTCAGATTATTCATTGCCTGTTTTGATCTCTGGTGTACGCTTTTTTTAAAACAAATTTTTAGCTCTTCCTGGAGCATTTCAAACACTAGAGAATGAAATTGCGACAGCCTCTATGTGTTCTTAACTCTATATGTACTCAGACCTTTTTAGAGCAATTCTACAATCTTCAGATAATTAATAAATTTGCATAAAAATGACGGCTCTATCAGTTGTTCTTATTTCTAGCACTCAACCAATGCAGGGCTGGGTTTTGTAATTAGGGTTCCAGAACTGATAGATGTTTTCAACGCTCAGCAAAGGAATTGAGACAATGAAGCCTACCGACGCTTGATGCCAACCGATATGATCGAAGAGAAAAATTGCTTCTTGACAGAGCGTAAAGAGGTTCTCAGAAAGCAGATGACTGACGAGTTCAACGGTGCTTGGCGACTAATTGCCAACAATGTACTTTAGATAGACGCAGCCGTTGAACTGCAACATCATCTTAGAAGACACACACAAAATATACTTTTATACGTCGTTCTATAGGAAATTACGGCTAAAAAAATAAAGCATATTAATACAGTCACGATTTAAGGTATTTGCGTAAAGAAAACTCCACAGAGAGAATAGTCGAGAGTGATGCCAGCTATCAACAAGATAACTAGGGATTCGATTTGCGCAATATAGATGATGTGTTCCTTCTGGGAGAGTAAACGAGTTTTTTCAAAAAAGGAATCAAGCACGCGCTTACTCCCTTCAGACAATGAGCTCTCTATTAAATCGGCGAACTGTATTAGAGAAAATACATTGTCAAATCAACGGACAAACGAAACCGTTTAATGATATCCAGATCGCATTAAGGTGCGTTGAAGAATATGCCAGGGGCCAAGTTAGACTCACATTTTAGAAAATTTATATATATGACTGGTTGTGACATTACTCTGACATTATCCCTAACCTCGTCGAAACGCGGTTAAGGGGCGTTCTTAACTACTACGGCCCTATAAATTCCTGAAGTTGAACGCCTCATCACGTAAGTTTGCGACAGTTGCCAAATAACGAAGCAAAAGTTAAACGATGCTTCCATAATTGCGCCGGTAATAACTGGCAATTAGTAGCAGGTCGAGCGCGGTATCTTTGTACGTTCTCACAGCTTGAGTTCGGAAGGAACCTCATGAACGGGTTGGCTGGTATGTCGGCTGGTAGCCAGTTGTAAAAGGCACGTTTTAGTAAACGGATGTTCAGCTCCTCTTTACAGCCAGGCAGTAAGCATTTCTCGGTCTAAAACGAGAACTAGAGAACTAGCTCTCCTTTCAGGCCAACTAGGGGCTTGAAACTCGAGGGGAACGTGATAGGGAGTCGCTAGCGTCAGAGATAGTATTGGAATGTTCGAAAGCCAGGGCGAATTTGAATTCGTTGTCACTTAACGAAATAGGCGAAATATCTTTAGAGGAGGATCTCGAGAGGAAGCGCTCTGTGAACATTCTCACATATATTGACCACTCAAGCCGTTCGGTGGGCTATCCCATAACTCTAGACACCTCGTCTCGCTTACCCACGATGTACCCTCCTTGAGGAGTCCACCTAATCGTCAGTTGGAAAAGGTCACCATTTGCGTGTACACGCATTAGCGATGCTGAGCCCGGCTTGATGCATAATCGTTGCTTTGGGGTTGGCGAGGGTCCGATCGTGTTCAATCGTGGCAAATGTTTTCCTAATGGAAGTACCTCGTTTTAAAATCGCAAATGATCCAGATAACTCGCTCTATCTAATCAGAAGGGCCGTAATTAACGCATAATTCTGAGTTAGTTGGGCAAACGAGTTTTGAACGGATACCAGAATTGACGCAGGTTGTTATTTCAAACACCGTACGCTACCTACCAGTACTAATGACATCATTTGGGGTTCAGAGACCCTTGGTCAACGTTTTCTGTTGTCAACAACCACTTATTGCTTTTATGAAGAATTAATACAGTATGCTTCTCGCAGTAGCAGGAGAATCTTCATTTTCACTTTAAAATGGTGCAGGTGTATGCGGGACCATCCGCCTTGCCGGAGGCTATGTTTTGGACGACTCTCGGGCGATTTACACTAACCGTAACGGATTAACGTAAATAATGAGTTCGAAAACTGAAGCTGTGCCTTCTTCTATATATGTATCAGGTAAGTCTCGCTTACAAAATCAGTGTTAGCTTTGCTGCTAGTAATCGTAGAACAGTGTGCGCAGTTATTCTGAAGGAGCTCGCATAGATTACTGCGAGTGATGCAATGTAGCTTGTCGGCCTTCAGGCGAAGTTGGCTGAATTGAACATTAGAATAGAGCTGTAGCATGGTCTGAAGATCAATTTCCCTGCTGTCTATATTTTCAGTCCATTGTGTGCACTTTCATAATTTATTATCGTTGCGTATTGTGATTAGAAAATACAACATGTAAAAGGTTGAACAATTTTCTACAGCCTACTTTAGACAGCCTAAACTCTTTATGAGCATTGTTTAAATGCAGTTTTTAGTATATTACCGATAATGGGGCAATGACTAAAGCTGCTAACACATGCATTGCGACGCTTCAAAAGCTTCAACGGTGGTTTCAACGCTTTCGCAAATAATAAGATTTCCTCGAAACGTGAATCACATTTTTGGTCTATTAGTTTAAAGAGAAGAAGGTTCTAATTTCATATTCATTTTCGACTGAGTGTTACTGATGACAGGACTACAATATAAACAGGCATTCTAAGGGAAAAAAGTCGCAGGAATACATCAGTTCTCGAAGAGCCGACCTTCTCGCATGCATAACGAATGCTCTTTTACCCAATGCTCATAATACGACAATAGCTCATCACTTTTATTATTTATTTCTTCGTTTCTCTTAAAACTGATTGCTTCTATCGTTCATAATGGCAGCAAAGTTCAGCAAGACCTAACACCGTAAACTTAAACAGCTGCACCTACAGAACGTGAATAATAATTAACAGTATTTTAAACTCACTAGTTTAAATACATTTTCACCTTCTATAGCGATTGTTTTACTTAGTCTGATTATAGGCAAGAAGAAAGTGTAATCTTAAGTTTGATCTCTTTTTCATCTCATGGACTGCCAGCTACGGGGCTTCCGATAAGACCGTCCAAATGGATTTAAATTATGCCTCCAAAACTATGTTTTATTTATTTTGGGTTAGTGTTGTGGCCTATTACTACGCCGCAATATATAGCAGGCACGAGGATGTGTTCGAACTTGTGTCAGATAAATATTATCAACAATTTTTTTCTAATGAGATTGAAAACCTTTGCATCAAGCAGACTCTAATCGTCCTTGCAATTGCCAAGGATGACAGAGTAACTGATATATTTTCTCAGAGTGCCGCCCGCATGCCGCATAGATGACAAGAAAAAAAGATATACCTTCGATTTGTAGAGAGTTTACTACGCCTTAATGATATCATATATACATACATACATATATCCTCGTCTTGTAATTAGCTTACTATATCTATGTACTATCGTTGCTGTACATATCAGTGTCACTTTAGCGTCAATAGCTGTGCATAGTAGTATTACACATGTTTTTTAACTTACAATGTTCTAAGACATTTGGTTTACGACTATTCTTGTTACCTAACAACATTGACCGGAGAACGGCAAAATTTGTGTACAGATCGGACAACCAGCATACCACCGCCTTTAATCCACAATAAGTGTTTTTAACTTGATTTATTTTATTCGAGAACTGGCGAAGTTTCAGTGGGCATATGCCTATATGACCCTGGCTTCAAAGTAAGCAAGTAAAAGAAGGCGTAAGAATGCTTGTATGCCGTCATGTTCGTGTTCCTGGCAAGTTTGATCCGGGAGATCTAACGACCCATGGGCTATCACGTTATTTAATCCTCGTAATACTTTGCAAAAGTCCCGATGACACCGAGAAGTGATTTGATAGAGCCGGGACTTGCCGGGATGGAGCCCAAGTTGGTAGAGCCGGGAATTCTAGCACATTACCTAACGTCTTCTTGAAAGTGCACAGCTCAACATGAGCCATTACTGTCGTTGGCAGATAACGTCAGTGCAGCCCGCAGGTGGCATCTTTTTTCTTCTTCGAAGTCCGCTCTGCTACCTTATTTTGCAGGTTATACGCGAGACTCTTTTCAAAATTAGCATGGAAGAGTTAATATCTCCTAGCAGCTATGTACTACAATTATTTAAATTTTCTAGAATTCTACCTTTCACTCGCTATAATGTACTTGAGTTATTTCATAAGTGTAGCAGCAATAATAATAGAATTAACTTATGGATTGTTTTCAAAGCGTATACGTGTGCCTCGATTTGTTGATATGGTTGCTAAAGATCGTAGGCACTTTGACGCGTGGCTTCCGCGTTAACGCCTGAACTCCTGAAGTAATCCTGATCAATGTACATCTTAGACAGGGTAGTCATGTGTCTCGATATGTTGTCACTCTCATACAGATGAAAATATAAAACAATCATATTGCTAAATGTATGTAGTATTTGCAACCGAAAATATAACGAATGCAGTGACTTTTCGTCTATTTAGGCTGAGAATACTAAGATAGCAGGATGATGTGCCGCACGTAGCGATCATCTATCATGAAGTGAGTCTAGTTCCAGCGCAGAATTTTGCAAATCGATAGGAAGGTAATGTTGTCGCTCTGCGAAGCACGCGACTCAGTTAGTACTAAATTGTAAATGACTACGCTATCAGGGAAGCCACTGCGTTGGCAAGTCGACTAATGTACCAACCGAGCGCAGTGAGCGAAAATTATCGGCAGACTGATACATCATACACTAGTTTCCTACTATCAGCCGAACTGACGTTTATCCAATAAATGGCGTTATTTGAGAAGGCTGACATTATTTACGAGTTTGCACAGCAATACAGCCAAGTCGATTGCCACTCACCGTTGTTTCACTGTCCTGCCATTTACGACGATAAAGTTATGCAACGAAGGGAGATACTTTGACGTATGTACAAATATCTACGTCCTCTCTTCTGCACTTCACTTTGGAAAGCAGTTCTATAAGAAACTGTATTTTAAACAATTTACTCGAACGCAGACTAGTCTATAGAATGATGGTAATAGCGGGGACGTGCATATACGAGCTATTTTGGTCTTGTAAGACGGGCCCCATAAATATAAATGTGCAACGACGAGGGTCGAACCCGTTCATCTACATGTTTCCTTTAGTCGACAGGCTCGCGCAGATGCACCAAGTAAGCGGCTTAAAAACCACACCCAAGGCCATCAAGCGTTGGCATTCGACATTTTTACGAGAACCCGATCTGACCGTAACGACAGTGCAATTTGATCATTATTCAGCTCATTAGATTTGTAAATAAATAAAACAAAAACTTCTTTATTCAAAGTATCATCAAGGCCGCGGAGGTATTCAACGGTGAAAAAAATGCTCTAAGTGGCCCTTTAAACCGTTCATTTTTGCCCTTCCATGCACTACAAAAAGGCTTTCCTAAAATCCATAAGTGTATCTCGTTTTTCCCGTTGCCTCAAAGCATTCTTATCGGCCACAAAAGGAATTAACGTTGTCTTACTGCACTAGTCAGAAGCATTAATTTTTAACAGGCGTACAGCATTGTATGAACACACAGAAGCTCACGTCTTTTAAGTTTAAGAAATTGGTCCAGTTTCAAACTTCGTCAATGATGCTAATCATGTCATCGTTAGGTTCGATTGATCACAGTACACATATATACCGAAAGCATGTCCGCTCATCCTCCCTACTTTTACGGGCTAAAGCCATTCGCCAGCCCAGCCTTAGTGATCCCCAAGTTTGCTTGCATGTTCCACACATCATGGCGGTGGTGTACGGATCTCAAGTCCACCCCGCCTACTGCGAACTGGGCATTTCGAATGTCGCCCTTAGAGCTTGGTGCTTAGAGCTGCCATAAGTGGAGCTTCGAGAAGACAAAATAAAAAGCTTTTTGATACAATTATCTCATTTACTCATCCACTTAGTAGGGCCAGCAAAATAGGGTGCCCTGTTGGTCGCTCGGTTTCGCTGGGCTGTTGTACGTGCGAAGAGACGCCAACTGCAATCGACCACTTTCGCAGCAATAACTTGTTCGTTGAGTGTCTGGACAGTGGAGGAACACAGGATAGTCACGCATGTATGGCCCGTGGCTGCTACCGGCTGACGTTGCTGTTACCATTTTTGTTTTTATCGTGACCAATAAGAAACGTGCAATTTGATATCGATTTCTTCCGACTGACGTCGCGTTGAAGCATACGAGTCGGCGCCCATTGTTCAGAATAGTTGTCACTGACCAGTTATAAAAGATATCAAATTTGTCTGGATACAAAGCACCCTTTCCGAGATTTTGAGAAGAGTGTGCTAAGGTTAGAACGAATTTGTTTCACATAAATAAACGGCTCAGAGTGTCAACCGTTGCATGCCTCACTACATCGCTGAGAATCAAGCTACGAAAGGTATATCGAGTACGGTATTCGATTCCATAGCACACGTGCCCATACTAACACCTATGCTATCCTTCCTCAAAAAAAAAAAGCAACCTTACGTACATTATTGTACACTGAGAGTTGCCACACGTGCTAGTGCTATTAGTACTATATAAATACTACAAATAATCAAAAAAATTTGGATATATTGGTCTTTGTAGTGCACCTTGTCCTCCCTATTCACTGGTCGCATAGCCTTTTGTCCCGTGTCACCGTGCCAAACGGCGTCTTCCTATCTTTTTTCTCAACGTTGAGTCTAACTTGGATAACTTCCGTTATGTATGTATAAACAGATCCTCCTGCCTGATACGCAATATCTTAGTTCTGAATTTGGTTTAATCTTGTTTCAAGGTCCAGTTTTTTCAAATGTTTGGGAGGACGCGAATTCGTCTGATCTCCTCCCATTGTTCAATTATTCAGCTTCGACAAGAGCACGTCGACATTTGTCGTTGTTCACATCCCAAGACACCAGCGCACATATACCATCACAAACGCAGGGACATATATCATCAACTAAGCCCCGAATATGACATAACGTCCTCATGGTTCCTTCAGACAAGAAAAAGGCCCAAACATGCTGGACGAGCAGAAGTATTGAGCACTTTTGGAGAACAAGATACCAAAAGCACACGATTGAAAAAATTGATAAAAATAGCTGCAAAACTTAACTTGAGTGAAACGAGATCAGAAAGCGGAAAAAATTGAGATGAGAAAGAACTCGAATAGGGGGGACTAAAACGAAGGTTCGCAAAGTTCAGTAAAGGTTGGAAAATACCTGCAGGACGCTAGTATTTACTCCCACCGAGTGACTTATTCGAGCGTCTATCTAAGGACCAAAGACGAGAAAGGCCACTCGAAAGTCCGCCTTGAAGCTCCCAAGCCCCCATGGTAGTCTCTCGCCGGTACAGTCCGATGGGACATGCCCAGTTCGACCTCCGGTTTCCTGGTCCCGGTGTCGAAGGCAGGTATTGAAATGTCATGGTGTTCAACAAAGCGGTACACACTATCTACCGCTCGTCAAATTTTGCTCTGAATTTGTAGTTGCCGATGTTAGAGTCAACAACCGCGACTTTCTGTGGTCGCCATCGCGATATGTGTACTCATGTGTATTAGGAACTGCTAGGGCTTTTGTTTACGCTAGATATTCGAGTATCTGTACCTAATGTATTCGGAATCGGTGACACGGGGTAGACTCTATGTTACATAAGATGGTTCAAATTTTAGCGAGAACAAAACTTGTATACTAACTACACTGTAGGCAACAACTTGTCTTCCTTGCTACTTGTTTATATTACTTGATACATTATACATGTATACATTTAATGTATCTTATATGGCTAATCAAGCAGAGTCAATTCGATATTTCTTAGATTTTGATTAAATATAGCTCGAGTTCTCGATCGGACATGTGAAAATGATCTGCTTTATTTTCTTTTAAAATTTTCTTCTCTATTCTTTCCAACAGCATCGGACGTGCAAAATGTAGAGGGCTACTCTATTGGAATCTATAACTGTTGCAAAGATTACAAGGCTACGAGATTAGTGTTGCTTTAGTGCTGGAAAGGTAGACCTTTCGCCTAACTTTCATCGGTCGGAATTTTCGTCAGTCCAGTTTTGCATTTGTCTAGCCTATACCATATTTTCAAAAAAGCTCAACATAGTAAAACCTTCAATAAAACAGAATGGAAAATAGAAAAGGACTCCTTAGGCATCCTTCGTTTATAATTTTCAACCCTGTGTCGGATTTTTTTCAAGACCGTATTGGATTAGCGCTTCTGCCGTTCTTTTTGCCATTATCGTTAGACTCCACAAAATCCTATTATAGTCTGTTCGTTTAGTACGAAATTCTACTAGCCTAAATCACTTCTCCGTTCTTTCATTTGTCGTTTCACTGTTTGCACAATTTCATTCATTGTTGGCTTGTAAACGTATCCATCGGAAATCTCAGCTATCTGCCTTTTCGCACAAACCAAGCCGTTCATCCTTTCACTATCTATGAATTCAGTTACTGCTCTAGTAGCGTAAGCTCGATACACGTGACATCGATAACGAATTGTTAAGCGTTTTACGACCGGTAAGTTAACAACCGCCGAAGCTGCGGTCGCCGAAGAGTCTCGCAGGGCTCATCATCCCCCTCCCAGCTTCTCTGCGTGGTTCTTTCTGTGGGAACACACGAGTGTCTTTAGAAGATTTCAAATGGCTCTGAGGAAGAGAATCTCTTCTTAATATATGAGTAAACCACTGGCGAATCACTTGATCGTGCAGACCATGTCATTTTCCGGTGAATTTACGTAAAGCCATAAGCAACGATGAACTTATCCCATTCCAGCATAGCAGGTTACTTATTATCAGTGTCGGAATACGTCCAATGAAATTACTATTAGTTCTTATACATTATTATTATTATTATGGTGGTTCCATTATTTTTCGTTGTGCTCAGTTGCTTTATAGTTAGCAACTTTTTTTTCTATAACGTACTCACAGATATTTTGTCGTTAAATAAAGATGTTTTAATAACATCGCTTTGGCCGTGCTTCTGTCTGGACTTTGGGTGGCGCATATCAATGTGAAACCGCCATGCGTACACGACGTCAGACTAAGAGCGAATCGGTGCAGAACTAACGGGATGAGGCGGCACAACCAAGCGTTAGAGGGGAAATCAATAGGACAGACAGTCTTTGGATGTCCGAAATCGGTTTAAGCTATATTCCGGCCATGCCAGAATATACACACATCGTCACACTTCGCTTTGGTGGATCTGAATGGGAAAAAGCGTCCATTTAATCCCGTGTGCAACACTGAACGCATTGTTTCACACACGTTTCAACGAGAATTCGATTCATTTCAATGAATACAATATGCGCCTTCTCCGCAACCACCAAGATATATTCCGATCCCTACCGCAGCGCTGAATAGCTTAGGGAGTACCCTCTGTGTTGCCAGATTTAAAAAGCTCCCCGTAGTGTTATCTATAGAAACAGCAAATCATATAATGTATGTTTACTATTATTCTGCGTCAAAAGCAAGACTTGGTTTCGGCCAGATAGTTTGCGTTACACAGTTGAAAATTCCGAAAAGAAGGCATGTTTATCAGCAAAAAATCAATGAGAACAATTTAAATTATGCATGGTAGCGCGAGTGGATAAACATAAATATAATATCACGAGCCTGCGCAGGCTGAGTCACCTGCGCATTTTTTTTGGCTCTAGAATATGTACAATTTACAGGTCGGTAAGATTCAGGTAATAACCGACATAACTCAGGAATCCGTGGTTACTTTAATAGTAATTACCTCACAAGTTTTCAGATATTTCAGTTTCTTGAACCGTAATATCGATCCCAACATCATTCGTTTGCATATATAACCTTTCATAATTCACCTCATTTAGCAAATCTTTACAGTACGCTACACAAATGTATGGCGTCAGTTTGGGCACTTTTTTAAAAATAGGTGAACTCAAGACAAGAGAAGATAATGTTCTTAAGTACTAAAAATAGTAAAATGAATTCGACGGTTAAGCTTGAACTCAACAAAGGGTTTGCCCATTAGCATGAATATGTAATCGTTATAACCGCCATACATAATAAATAATCTGTTCTGCTATAGCTTAACACAAACATTCTCCCCTCATAAGATCAGACTTACACTTGAAGGATAAACAAAAATCCACAGCGTTCTACAGGAACCGCAACATACTATTACGAATCATGATGGTAAAACTTCACGCACGTGTCACTGAGGTGTCGCTTAGGTACAACAACTATCCATAACACACATCTAGGTATAAGAGACCAGGTCTTGGTCAAATCGCAGTCACTAGACATTTCTAACGGCATAGCGAATGTATGCGTTTTTTCCTGCTGGGGGACTAGACAAAGTGCGCCTTTCCCTGCTGGGTGAGTAGACAAAGTACAACCAGACATCATTCGTTTACATATATGACCTTTCATGAATAACCCCATTTAACAAATTTTTACAGTAGGCTACACAAATATGTGCCGTCAGTTTTAGCACTTTTTCTAAAATTAGGTGAACTAGACAAAGCGCGCCTTTTCCTGCTGGGTGAGCAGACAAAATACAAGAAGATATATGGAAGGACTCTTGGGTAGAACGTTTCAAACAACAGTGATTTCCCAGTAATAACGCCAGATTTCCCATCCGAATAGGTCGGAGAGGGTGCATCTGAGAAGCTCAATAAGCGCGTTTTTCAATGTGGAATATTGAGTCTCTTAGATGTTCTCACCTTTGTTTTCTTCAAAGTGAAAATTATTAATTTTGCTCAAGGTCAAATTTATTATTTGTCAACGCAATTATTAAATGTGGTCAAAAAGGAATTACGTCATGCCATTTCAAATACGGCTACAAGTTACTCAGTTCTTTACTCACAAAGTTTGCATAGTGCATAACTACTGCCCCCGCCCACTTCAAGTTTCAATTCTTTTGTCCAGTTAACCGGAACCTCTGCAAAATTCCAACTCACTCCTATGCTGAGGCGAAATTCTTGCAAAATCGTCAATTAACGAGGCCATTTCTCTATGGCCATTTTTCTCCTATTTTTCTATGAGATCTTCAGAGACATTCCATGTTGACCGGCGAGTATAACAATATCTCTCTCTATAGACAAATGCCCTACTCTCGTGACCTTCATGAAGTTTCAATAAACACTAACAACATTCGAAAATTATTATATATATATTGCTATTCTTTCGTAGAACAGAGTGATCCTATTGTGCACCTACGAAGATGTTTATTTTAACACTAAACACGACCTAATGCTAAGATTCAGCATAGGATATCTTTAGAATGAATCTCAATTTCACAAATAGTGGCGGGCCCTGCAACGGGCATACATCACTATGACAACTATTTGGTCTAATAAATAGCAAACAAACCAGCATAACGACAATCGAACAAGTTTCCTTTCATCTGCCGACCTCGAAATATCATTAGTGAGGATAAACACAAGGTGAAAACTCTTTCACTATATCAAATATTAGGAACCTGCAGACTGTTCACTTAAACAGCTGCACTTCGCATTCAGTTGACGATCTGCTCGTTTATTAAATGCTATTCTATTAGCGGGACGTAGTGATAGAAGTCTACCCGCGGAAGTATTATACACTTAACGAATTGCTTTCGTCCCGTAGCATTAGCGATTCCCTTGGTTCTTCTGTTACACAAACAATTCTACTGAATCCTTAAGAAGTGCGCAATATTTCCCAGAGGAACTTCTCCCTTCTTTGGAACCTGTACCAAATCGAGAAGACGCTGTAGGGTACCGCTTGCTGCCGTATCGCAGGAAAAATCTGCTGAGCCTTGATGGGTCCGGCAATTTTGTGTCTTTACAAGCTCTTGGAAATTGCCTTGACGAGCATACTAGATCACGCCTACGCCGAATAGCTATTTTCCAAAGGCATGCCCAATATGCACCCACCCGAGCAGGAAGCTCGCCGAGGTAATAAATGTCTCTTTTCAGGGATCACCGTAAAAATACTGACATCAACCCTGCAAGATTTTGAGTGATGAGCCATCATTTTCTATATAGAACACGTTTACGTAACAGGTCTCCTTAAGTAACGATAGTCGGTGCACGGTGGCGATTTCTCACCGCCCGGATGACACAACCCGAGCTAAGGCAAGTAATACCTAAGCCGTTGTGGATGAAGTAATTTATACCGCAAATAAGTCAGACGCTCTCAGCGTAACCCTATTACGGTGATGTCGACAGCGCTCCTGTAACTCTCAGAAGAAATCGCGACAGATGTATATTAGCTAAATAACAGCTGACATTTGCCATACGTTGGTTAAAGCCCGCGCACTATGGCTCACTCAGTCTTAGATTTGCAATACAGCCTTTAGACTACATTCTGGCGACGAGTTAATAAGTGTCAATGTCTTTGTGACGACAGTTGCTGTCAACTGAGGCCTTCCGCTATTTAAATGAAGCCTTTTAAGCAATTATCCTGCATTGACTTATATAAAACGTCTCAGGGAAGATTATTCGCCTTGTTTATGAACTGTTTCTTTATATTACTGCTAAGGCTATTGAATCAACATGAAATAGGATATTTATATAAATGCACGCCTTTTATTTTTGCATATATAAAATAGATTTTCGGCAAAAACTATACAGAAGTCTATCGGTGGTATTCTAACCAAATATTTATTTCCATTACATCTTCTTTTCTTTTTGCATAAAGCACACGCATTTTTTCATGATATTATGTCTGATGTGTGTCTACGTGTGCTAAGGAGTTAGCTGAGAAGTACAGAAAGTTAACTCGCAAAAAATCATATGGCTGTTGTGGTCATGTTATACGACCGACTAGGGTTACAGAAGATTGCAGGGTCAACGTGGTCAAAGAGATCATTATTTATTGAGGCGTTCTTTGCTAAGAAGCGCGTGAAACAAGTATACTTTATTATTCCTGGAAACAGATCGTATACTGCTCCGGAGGAATCTCCGCCGCCTCGGAGCACCTCGGAAAAAGCACCTCGGAGAAACAATGTTAATTAAACAAAGTTATGCATGCATGCAGTTTGTCCAGATAACTGCACAATAGGACGGCCAAAAGAGTCTTCTTGGGGTGCCAGGTTGTAAAGAGTATCGTCGATGGAAATACATTTATTATAAAGTTTTCATTCCATCGGATGGTAATCGGAGAAGCTCCTCTACGGTATTTCAAATGTAGCGTTTTATTATCGATCTAATCAACAATTTTCAGATTAAGCCAAATTATGACAATATGGCCTCTGTCGATGGTTCTTTGTCTTTGTCAGTATTTTTGGCGCTGCAAGGCATTTTCGCGTCCCCCACCGGCCCCTATTTTTCAAGCTTGAGCGGTCCGAACAGCGGACGACTGTCATATCAACCACACCCTAGCGATTATTGATAATTTCGTTGTAAGTGAGGGCGCACCAACATCCGACGTTAGTTTCGTTCGATACATGCATTATGTACAAGGCAGACTGTGTGCCGTCCAATCGCGGTAGACACTATTTCGCACTAGGGCCGTTCGCATCAATGTTTGTACAGCGCGCAATCTTAGGTTACCACAACATCCAGCAGTTGAATATGGGGAAACTGATTAGCGATGTAAACGATTGAGTACTTCCCTGTTTGACCTTTGAGAGTCTGCCGGGCTCTAGAGCAAAGCAAACAACGCGTGCTGTTAACTGACAGCGGACAGGGGGCGCGCTTGCTCTTGTCCGTTGTCTGGTATGGGTTTGCATAGGCTGCCGGAATACACAGCATTGCATTTTCTCTCGATTAAAGAAAATACTATTATAAAGGATTTCAGTATGGCCCTCTACGTGTGTTCTACGGAAGAAATAGCTAGCACAAAAATGGTTTTGAATGTTTTAGTAAGATTAATAGATAGGTTTTCTGCTGGATTTCTAATTTTTCGGCCTTGTTCGTTTGTAATACGGTTACATTTCTGAGATTTTTGGCCTTACGATAGGAAATTGAATAATATCTAAAACGATTAGATGTAACAACATAGCGTATTTGCATGAAACCGTCGGAAAAAACTCACGTCGGAAGAACATTTTCAGAATGTGCTACGTCATCACAGGCGGCATAAGCAGTTGTTGAGTTCAATTCGCACTACACACAACGACGTATTACTATACCATCTATTTACGTCGCCTCTACATCCTAGTGGGCAAACTATTATATGTTTATATCTCATATGTCCCACTGTGCTTGCAAAATAGGTGTAGGTGTTTGTATTTCGGTACGTGAATGTAAACCAATGATGCCCTTGAGAACCCCTTCGAGTCGCTATTTAACCAAGTGAGTACAGGCGCGTTGCAACCTCACCTTTTTCTAAACTTCACATTTGCTTTTGGATTAAGTTTTCATCATTCCGTTCTATTAGAAAACAAAAAGAGCGCAAAAATCTATTACGTTCCTATGTCCTTGGTTAGTGAAGCGGGAACGCAATTTGCCGCCACCTACACGACCAGGCTAGCAGGTTATACCGTCGAACGTGTGCAGTAGTGTCAAGAACATGTTTGTCTATAGAGACAATGGGAAGGGCTGAAATGGCTGAAAGCGGAGGCGCCGGTCTAAACCGTTTGGACGAGCGCGGCCAACCCGGCCAAGGGGCGACGTCGAGGCTACAATCGTCGTTGTATAGAGATCGCCTAGTACGCTCCAGGCTGTCTCGGCGTTAAAGTGCTCTCGGTGAAAGACGCTAGACGAGACGGTTGCACTGGCCGTTTTTCGCGCCTTGACGGTATCTGCACCGTTGGTTACCCGTTGGGCCGCTGACCTCAGGATGAGCCTTTTCCGTTGGGCGCTATCGCTTCTGGCCGTTGGTTGACATTGGGATCTGTGAGGGGATTGGATAAGGGATGCAGTTGGAATGACCGAGTCAGTGGCCGTTTACGCCTTCGCATTTTGGCCACATAAGACTCCCGCCTACAGACGATGATACACGCACAATACACAATACAAACATACAGCATCTCCACAATTTGCTACTCGGTCCGTGTATGCCCCATAATCGGCCTGTAGATGTAGAGGCAGTTCCTATAAACAGCAAAAAACAAAACCATAGGAAAGAAGGGCTGAACCTAGCTTTAGAAGGAGCAGTTTTTGGGGTGCCCTCATCTACACAATGGTACATCCTACTGGCTTTCGTTTGCTTGTTGATATTACCCTCAATGTTTCTGGGAAAAGCAACACGCTTACCCATTATTGGCTACCGGTGGGTGCGATCAGGCAAAAGATATCAGGAGCAGTGTCGTCTGCTTGCTCCTGCGTTTCCGCAGCGGGCTCTAACGAGTCATGTAAAGGATGTGCCGTCGACGACGATATGTAATGTAGGTGATGTCTAGCCGTGATAAACAGAGAGGGCTAGAGGAGATCGGGTGGCTAACGCTTGGCGATTTATAGTCGGAAGATAGAGAAGAGGGATTCGTTTAGCCGGGAGCCCCGAACCACCGAGAATGACCCATCGTACTCTGTGCGCTGGCCACCATAACAATTTGGAAGCTGAAGTATGGCCTGAACGCGCACTTCGGGCTCGAGCAAGTGATGATATCGTGTCATGTCCCCGCCTTTTGCCGACAATATCGGATGCTAATGACCGGAAAATATCGGGGCTCTGCCTTAGTATGTGGGCTCGCATGGAGCGCCATACGTACACCTAAATAGGAGCACTTTAAAATTCATCGTAGTTATGTTACTGGACTTCGTTATGACGAGGGTCGTATGGAGACGGTAGGACGATAGACTTGCGTTGCGAAAAAAGCCTATAATACTAATCATTTATGGAAAAATATGTTGCCGGCAGGAATTCCTGTCGGTAAAAATATTAGGTAAATATTAAGAACTGTAACTGTGCCTTTTTGGTTCGAGCATGTATTCCATAAATATAACGTAATGAATTCCCCTTAGAACCTTTGAAATAGCGGCAGGTTTCCAAGTAAACTAACTTCGATGCCGTCTTATTTTGCTCATATCTCATTTGCCTCGCGAAACGCTTCTTTAAAATATCGCTTTTTTTCCGATTTAACGATGTCGGTTTGTTCAGAGTGCACGTTTACTTTGATGGGTAACTAGTGGAAGAGGTTTTAGGTATGTATTTTGTCCTGTTAAGTTTGTATATTTTTGTCTCCCAAGAATAAAAACGGCATTTAGCACTTAGTGACCGATGCCATAGTCATGGTTATTTATTCTTATCTTCTATGTTCCTGGTTGGATTCGAAAAGAGCGATTAACGAGAATAATAAACTGAAGGCCTCACAAGGTTGTAAGATGTCTTTCTATTAAATAATATCGTCAGTTAACGATAGAAAAAAAGAGGCTTTTTTGACACAGCGGTTCCGGCCATCCAAATAGAGTATGTGGCCTTCAAAATGAGTCTAGCTAGTATTTCCTAAGGGATTCAAGTGCTTCTCGCATGGCGGTACCCTTGACTGCAATCGTGCATAAGCCTATATTAATATAGTAGAGGAAAACAACCACGGGTAAAGTTCAAGCGCCTGCTATACTGGTAGCAGTGTTAATAATAGCCATACTAGTTGCCGGTCTTGTATGTGTTCAAAACAAGTCTCGGGACGAAACCTCGGCGTTCTATATATCACAAATATTCCAACATTTTCGGATGGTATTTTGCATGCTTCAAAGCGCCAACACTTAGAAATCAATAACCCATAAGTCGCTCCCTATGCTTATACGCGCAGTAGTCAACTAAAGTTTTTGGCAGGTGTTCAACAAGCTGTTTCTGAAATATTTTCTAGTGCTCACATTGGAAATGCAAACCGATGCTGCAGTCCCTATAAAGCAGTATTTCAAGTTTCGGACAAACGTTTAAGATTTTTTTAGGATCTTGTGAATCAGTTACGCTAGAAAACTACTAGAACATATGGAAAAGTAGGAAATCAAATTCGGCAAAACATATTATTACTAAGGGCGAATAAATTGCCAAACCATTTGTTCCATAATGAGAACACCAGTGCGCGTGCGTATTTCTACAAAAACGAACTAACCTTAAACTTTGGACAGGAAATATATCTTACGCGGATTTTTTATCAGGCATGGAGTTCAGATCTCGTGTGGGAAGCAACTTTCTGGGGCTAAAGAGGTACGTGAACAGCAAGCCATCATGAATAGTAAAGGTAATGAATTCCTTGATTAAAACTGCACTAGTGATGCCTAAAAATCCAAATTTCGTAAAGCAACCTTCGAATAGTCCAATAAAAATTTTAGAAGAATTGCGTTCATCTATTATTAATATTTCTGATACTGTTAACTTGACTAGACTGTTGTATTCTGTAAATCAGCAAAAAATCAGCAATAGTGGTCAACAAAAAAAAACCCAGCAGAGATTATCTGCGTCTAGATTATCTAAATGCGTTTGTGCACACTAATCGACCCGACGTTACAAGACACGGCCACTCCTGCAGCAGATATCGATTCCGGCTATCATCATGTACAGATCGCGACGCCTCATCCGTTAGTTCCCGCACTGCTTTAAAATGTCGCGAGAATATCCGACCACCTCAAAGCGGCTAGAAGCCGCCTCCGGGCAGTGCTAGCGACGGCAACCATCTGCCGTATTGGAGATGGCATTACTGGCTTCCGTTCTGTGAAGGTGATAACATCTTCAGCTAGTTATATTACGTTAGAGAAAATGCAAGAGCTTATACGGCAAAAGATCACACACCTAAAGCAAGCATCGTTATAATGAAAATGTTACCTTCCATCGGAAATACCACTATAAGAGCTGCCAGCAACTTCTTGCGCTTGTTATATGCGGTAACACCGTTGAACGTAGGTGCTGATATGAGGCTAGCGCAGGAAGATTTCAATAAATATTATATCAATACTGATTTTACACATACATACTGAAATACTCACATGCACAGTACATATTGTTGCCAGTATTACCATCAGCTATGTCATTAATATACGTTCCTATCACGAAACCGTGTATGTCCTCAACAAAGACTGGTGAGTTCGTAGCTCTATTTCGTAGCCAGTGGCTTCGCGGTAGCTTCATATCCAATCCTATATGTTAGGTTTATAGTTACAGCTGCGCTTTCCGCATGCATATTTTGGTCGCTATGTGTTTTAGATCTAGCAAAGGCTGCCCGGTACATGGCCTGGCCTTCAATCCGTAAATTTGTATGAGAGGGCCTTCACTTTTTGAACAGCGCAAAGGTTTGCAACGCGTCCCAAGGCGTCCGCTCTGAGTTACCAAGCGCTACCGCTCGCATTGACGTTTAATATTTGTCGATGACTGTGTCGAACGACGCTCAAAAGGTACGGTTCAAGCAAGTGTCATCGCAGATACTCAATCTATCAGTGTCTAGACGAGTACAATAGTCGCTCGCCAAATTTCCCGTACGCAGCTTTGTAGATAGTCCTGAAAGTTACGGTTAAACCATACGCCCATGTGATCTCTGTAATGGAGACAAGCTACTAATACTCTGATGTTTACATATTTCTTTGTATGACGTTCTGTATTACGGCGCCACTTGCCATTGGCTGATAGTTCCGTCCGACGTGAAGACTTCACATCGAACGG
Source organism: Tropilaelaps mercedesae (assembly GCA_002081605.1). NCBI lineage: Eukaryota > Metazoa > Arthropoda > Arachnida > Mesostigmata > Laelapidae > Tropilaelaps > Tropilaelaps mercedesae. The sequence goes on along the minus strand of MNPL01015951.1, from coordinate 6,227 downwards.
CACTACAGTGTGAGTGGAAGAGATTTGCAAAAAAAGGACGCATCCTCAAATGAACAAACACAGCCGTTGTGTGATGCCCAAAAGGAGGACACATGGCAAACAGTTTCCGAAGTTGCGGCTTCGAAGGGTTACTACCGTTGTCTTTCTCTGAATTACAACTACACACGTTTACTTAAATTTTGAATCTGTAAAAAGCACCAGGAAGCATCTCTGTCATAACTGCAAGCTGCCGCCTGCTGGCATTCGTGGAACATGCGAGCCAATGGGAAAACCATTTCAAAGCACAAAAGTTGCTTGGTGTGTTCCTTCGCAAGGGTTTGTTATGAGGGATCCCTTATTGAATTTTTTTACTCCACTACCCGCCTTTTGCTGTATATGGAAGAGGAAGTCTAGTCCATGGCGTTGGTCCAGTTACTACAAAAATAGGAATACTCAATATCAGATTATTTGTCACCTTAATTAATTAAATATTTTTGAACAGCAATAAGACACTGTTCAACAACATATACATACCAGGGCAGCTGAAACTATATATACATATATATATATATATGTGTGTACATTACTGACCAACAATAAGCATACTCACTGATTTGTGACCTGACCATAGATGAAGGAGAATAGGTCCTTTCTATTGAGCGGTCCTATCCGGTTTAAGTGTTCTTGGTTCATATTGACAGTCCTCCGCAATGCAGAGATAAGCGGCAGTGCGAGCAAACGAGCGAGTTTGAGTGACGTCGAAGAGCCGGTAGTGTGCAGACGAAGACGCACCAGAAGTAGGCATTTGCGGCTGCTGGGCGACTGCAAATAAGGGGAAATATATTACTTTCGAGAGTATTAAACTACATATAATATTCAGGTCATTATCGTATAGAGTTTTTGTTTTGTTTGTAGAGAATCAGCAGGCGAATCATCGATGCCCAAACTCTGAAGGTTCTCTCATTGGTGGCGCCGTAAAAGTGTGTAATGAACGAATGTAAAGCAAAGCCGTTTTAATTCTTAAAGATAGCAAGACATGCAGATCCCTGATCGCCCATAACAAATACAATGACACGAGGACATCGTTATATCAAAAAGATGTCACAGTTCTCAAGGAGTAAACACAAAAGGTGAGTTCTGGGATGCATTCATAATCGAAAAGTTCTGTAGAGAAAGCGGAATTGGCTACTCACGTATATCTGACCGAATCTGAACATACAGCTTCAAAGACTCAATCGTTGCGTCAGCATTATCTCTCTAATAAAGCTTTTAGTTTACAAAAAAGTGCTTAATAAATGTCTTATATCAAAGAGCGTTACGGATATGCCATGTTACATTCGTATGGGCGCTGTGCACTGAGCGGCGCACTGCACACAACGAACTACATGGGAAAAAATTGTGTAAATGTGAAAGCACGCTAGCCGAAACCACCCCGCCAACATGATAGAAAATCTATTTCAAGTTGGCACATATTGACTGCCACTCAGTCAAACAGGAAAAAGCGAATCAGGAAAATGGCCTCTAATTAAATTATTCTCTCTAACATCAGGCCATTTCGGAGTTGAGTGTCTCCAAATTGTTTTGGTTGCTTTTGGTGGACTGCAAGCTAGAAGAGTTCGTTATGGTTACTGCTCTTGGTAGACCTGTACTCTAACAGACCGAACGGAGGATTCTATCCAACTTTCTGAAGGTAATCGCGGATGAAAACTCTCAGTGGAGAATATCTGTACGACAGGTCAGAACACCAACAGACCGGGTGTGTGGTGGAAAACGAAATATTTATGATCATGCTTGTTGAACCTCGATTTCAATTACATTTAGAGCAATAAAATTTCTTGTTGTAAGTTTTGTTCTGTAGCAATGCTTCGGACCTAGTATATATTTCGTACTCAACTGATGAAGTTACATCAAAGCGTTATCAAGCTACCGGCATGTGTCTGTAAATAGGTATTGAGTTATTATTTGCAGTTAACGATTGCGTAAAATTTCACCACCGCACAATAGTTAAAAACGAAGCCACAATGTAGAATTAACTATCATGTCTAATGGATATAACGCACTTTGGAATCATCAAGTGATTCCCTGAACCTTTTATTTAAGGACTAAACGAGTAGGGAACACAAAAAGCATCGCTGCAAGTTAGTTATATTCAGAGGAAACTATTATTACACCGCCAAGTAGCATCACCGAACAACGTCAGCAGTTCGCCGATTCACGACACGTGTTCATGGCCGTTGTAAAGGCATATTTCCTTACCCTAATTTACATGCACGCTATAAGTCCTGATTTACATAATGAATATCGGGAGTGCTCTCGTGCCTACAACAAAGTAGGACTGTTCAGGATAAATTTGAATGGCCATCTGAATGAAACCGCGTAATCTATTTAAGTACTTTACCTAGGACGAAATATGGTTTTTAATATATTAGCGCCCGACTGCACCGTAGATAGCGATGCCGTTAATAAGGATTAGTTTTAAAACACGAGTATTCTTTCCTATGTGCAATAATCATGAACGGTTATCGTGTACAAGCGATTTTTCCCTTCTCTGGGAAAAATACTACATATTCCAAGTCACACCTGCTTAAAGCGTCCGATAAGCCTGTTTGTAGACAGCATTTCGTAATGGACATCGCATCGCGTCCTCTCTATGCATGTAGAGATAAAGTCTCTATAAACCACGTAGGAGGGAGAAAGAGAGCATGTAAGTGCGCAAGCTGTCTATGCTTCATTAAATAAAAAGTGACATTTGGCAATTCAATAATAATGACATTCGGTAATGTCATGCTAACGCCACGTAGCGAAATCATATCTCCTACGTTAAAGGGAAACCTCACTGGGTGTGCAAATTCATCGGCTGTTCCACTGATTTTTGCGGATGTTACTAAAACGCTCTTTTGCATAATCAAGCACTTGTCACTCTCAGGCAAAATCTTATTATAACAAATAACATTGTCAAGGCGGACCATCAACCAAATTGTTAACGTCCACAGTATTGCCTTCGGATTGTTTCTTAACACGCGTCCACAAACGTAACTGTCGAACAGCGGGGGGATCGAACCCGTTCGCTTACGTGTAAACTCGCAAGGCGCAGGCGAATAGACGAAGCGATCCGGCCGGCCGGACGAAGGACTAAACAGTGCGTGGCAATTCAGCGCAGTATTCCGTTCATTACTTGCCAAAGGTGAGAATACCATATTCGAAGGGTATACATAAAATATTGTCACTGAGTTAACTGCTCAGCGCTTGAGTTAACTTTGCTGTTACGTGTGCACGTCGTTCTCACCAGAGTCGATGAAGAGCTGTCTGTTATTAAGTTTATATGTCATATTAAGCTTTATTGAAATCGCTTAAGCGTGACCCGTAGACAAAGTCGTCTATTTTAAACTGTAATGGAACCCATGGACCAGCTGCTCAAACACCTGCAGGAACTTGTAATGGTTTAACTACGCTCTCCTTTATTGGCTGAGCCCTCGACAGAAGCATCAAAGATTAGAATGTCAGATTTCGTAATCATAATTGAACGTGAGAGAGCTATTCGATTTTATGGTTTATCATCTGAACGTGTTCCCCGAACAAGCAGGTTAACAGTTTCTTTTTATGCACTACATAGGTATCTATCATTGCATTTACTTTTTACTAGACCATAGGGTACTCGACACGATAGACATGCCCATGATGCAATTCGCACACGGTCTATTTAGAAAATTATATACGTTATAATTTGGTGAGCATTGTCTGGACATCGAGACTGACTTGTATATTTACCTTCTGTCTACGGAAGATCCCGACTAAGCGAAAATCTCATTTTTTACCTTTAAGCAATCGTATTTTATCTATGGATCGTTGAATGAGAAGTTTAGTACCTGAAGAGGAGTATTTCAGTGAGAACTACAGCGGGTATGGCTTATTATTATAAACCGAACTTGAAGCATATTACAGAGGAATACAAACATGAAATTTTGCTACTTGGGAATGTTATAGAATGAAGTCTACTGAGGAACCTATTTATTTTTATTCATCGAATATAGCCTAAAAAGCAACCCCAAGGTAAGCAAAATTTGAGTACTGTCATTTCTCCTACACACGAAGATACCTGTTCGTTTCTACAGTGAGAACCACGCTGGTTTTCAGTTTGCATTTGTTGCCCTTAATTGTTAATCGCATTAGCGCACACTCCTTTGCCAATCATCAGAATACTCCCCGCAATAATTAAGCATCGGGACAAATGGGCTGACTGAAAAGCGCTCCCATTCGTTGGTTCTGCCTCGGTGCCGTGGTTTCCGAAAACCCGCTTTATTTTCGACGGCGCATCGACAGGGTGTAGAACTATGTCGTCTTCACGTCGCTACAAAGCCACGCAGCGGAACAAGGGCTGTCGTAAGAGTTACTGGGTTACTCTGGTGGCCTGACTCATGCGTCGCTCGTGTTTATCTCGCCGGCCTTCTTCTTCTAGCGGGCCGCGAAAAACCAGCGAAGCCTTCGTTCTGTTTGGATCCTTTGGACCTCCTGTTCTCTGGCATCAAGACTGAAGCGGCGAAGGAGCTTGGAGAGGGTTGCCCCTCCCATCAGGTCTCTCCCCCTGAACAGGCCCTTTCTCCAGCCTATTCTGACCCATACATCGCGCCGTATAGAGCCCGCGATTCTATGCGTCCAGCCCAGCGCGTCGCTACTTTGTACAACACACAACTTTGTTGTAATAAAGAAAGAAATCGACAGTTTACAAGCGTTTCAACGATAGCCATCCTCTTTCCAATTGTCACGGTGTGTCAACCCTAAGGAAGGTGCCACGGTGTCGCAGCTGTTTGTAGGAAAACATCGTGCAAACATCCGTGGGAGAAAAATTGGAGAAAATTGTGAAAAAAAATGTGGAAAAGTGGGTGTTATCTCGTAGCTGTACTGCTTAAAAGGATGAGTGATTGAGATCCCTGATTCATTAGACTCCAGCGAATGGTATGTCCTAATTGTCCCCAAAGCTCTCATTATTGTTGTTGTGGTCTTCTTCTTCTTCGTTTTCCGTTCATAAGGTGCAGCAAAAATTCAAGCTGAAGCAATCGAAGCATACATTCGTCACCTCGTCCCGTGTTCCTCTTTTCGTGTCACCAAGCTCATGGAGCGTAACTGCTACTGCACCGTGACGTGTAGAGCTGAGTGCAAGAGCATATGACGCGGTTTAGCCTGAGCGCGTGCCTTAATGTGTAACACGCGGGTGTACGCACAGATGATGATGATACTTCTGTCAATGTTCACATCACTCATCTCTTCTGTCAAGTGACGGGTTCAAAGTTAGACAGAAAGGCTGAGTCAAGTTCGCTGTTGCCGGAGTCGCTAA
>MNPL01015949.1:988-12329 GCA_002081605.1 Tropilaelaps mercedesae | reverse complement strand
TATATATATATATATATATATATATATATATTTTAGCACATGATAATTTTGTTTCTAAATATTAAAACTTTGAAAGCACTAGTGGAAACTGCCAGCAGTTAGATTTAATATTCTGCGGTAGCTTCATTTTCTTCAATCTCTTCGTCTCTTTACCTGGTGTTCATAAAATATTAGAGTTCTGAAATTTTGTGTCTCATGGTGGCTTCTATCAGTTCCTGTTTAAATGAAAATTGGGCCCCAGATTAGCCCCAGATGAACTCCAGATTAATTAATTAACCCTTGAACGATCTCTATATGGATAATTCGCTCCTAGCTTCTACAAACCAAGAAGTCTTAAGATTGAGCTGGGAAGTAGCGGGGTGCACGGCTAGAGTTAAATGTGTTTTAGCGATTCACGAACAATTCTTATTCTGTAAGCGCCGAACTTCAAAAGTAGCTGAAGTTAGAAAGAGATTTGGGGCGTCATTTAACTACTAGGTGGAATTTGACTTTTCACATGAAATGAAGCGTTAGATACGGCTCGCACTAAGAATGATTTTTTATTTAAATTTATAACAGGAAGATGTGGCCCTATGAAAAGCAGTGTTTCATCGGGGGGTCTGACGAACCTCAACATTGAAAAAGTTAAATTTCAGCAATATAAGCGTCGTTTATTTTTGAATCGGTATGCCATTTCTCCACTAAAGAGGTCACTTGTGTATTTTCTACTGCTATGTTGTCCCGTATGTGGAAGGTTTGTTCTACATGTATAGCGGCTGTTTGCCTCATGGTAGATTGTGCTACATTTTAATTCTGAAGTGGAGCTTTTTAAAGAAGGTGGAAGTTAAAGTTTATTTAGTTTTTCTTCATCAACACCGACGTAATCAAACTTCTAATAAATATTTACCGAAAGAGGTTCCGAGATCATGTTTACATTATGAAAGCTCAGTACCGGTGAGCCGACTGTCAACACATCGAAATAGATTAAATTAAGTTAAATCTTGTTGCTTTAGCTGATTGGTAATGTTTCTATCAACAACCCCTAGTATATTCATTGCGTTAAAAAAACCGAACTTTGCTGGGCCATCTCACTGTGCAGCTCTATCTGTATTAACCCACTGTCGAGCAGAGTCAGGTAACATGGGAAAAAAGTTATCTGAGATTTTTAATGTAAACGAAGCGGGAAATCGTTGCTCAATCGCCAGATTTTTAAAGAGCAACGAACATTCGGAATTTTGTTAGTTTTCCCTCGTCATTACCCAAACCTTGGGCACAAAGTTTTAAGCGAACTCGTTTGCCTGTGCCAACAAAAGCGTGAGATGTAGTAACAAAGCATGGGACGCGCAACTAATTAGGAGCCTTGCACGGTATTTAACGTTTACGGTACCGTTTTTATCTGCAGTAGTTCGTAACACAAACTCCATAAGTATGCACCTACGTGTCTCCTCCGGTCGCACGAAAAGACGCACGAATGCACCAAGCCATCAAATTTAACAGATACTTTGCATCTATTCTCCAAATGCGGCAAGAAAAATATTGATTTATCAGTATAAGTGATAGCTAGATCTAAGATATCTGCGATAGATATACATCTAGTGTTGTTAGTCATTCATCGATTGTTATTGTTTCATTCAGTTGACCTGTACCACACTGGTACTATGGTTACGTTTAGAATTTGGTAAGGGATTTTCCTTTGTCTTTCTCGTATCAAAGTTTCTGTTTTCCAAAACCATTGGTTGAACATGTTGGTCTGCTTTGAGTAAGGAGCTCCTTTGTCAAAAATTTCTTGAATGCGTTGAACCTGGAACTAAATTCTGCTAAGAGGTTCTTTGTCGCCAAAGAATAACGAGGAGCCGCGGAATCAACAGAAGTTACCTTTGACAAAGTTATCTTTGATTGTTCATAAGAAGTTTTCTCTAAGGGAATAGATAATGCTTTGAAGAGTATCGGACATTCTACTTCTACTGCATGACATTTTGCACTGAATTTCATTTCGGAAATCGGTTTGAACGGCTATTAGGGATTCGGCAGTCCAGTCCTTAAAGGCGAAAGTATTTCTTGATGTGTCGTCCAATGATCTCTCTGCTTTGACCCAAACTACGTCGCACGACCATCATTTCCGCGTTGCGGGTCGTGCGGCATGACAAATGGTAATCTGATAGTTATCCTAATTTGACGTGCTGTATGATAATCTACATGAGGACTATGGCTATAGCATAGAACTCCTTTACTATGTCATTGACGATGGACCATTTGCCCCATTGGCCGCGTCTTTGGATTCAAACGGTGGAGTGCTTCATCATGCGGGGCTGCCCTAGTGTCTGGGGTAACAGGCAGCGCAACAGGTGCATTGATGCTGTATGACAAAACGTACAAGAGTCTTACATCGCCGGCACTATAATTTATGATGCAAAGAGGCAAAGCAAGAAGCTATATTTGGCATTGCTCGACCTTTGCAAAGTATTTAATATGTTATATGATTTGTCATGACTACTCGGAGCTACCCTGGGCTTTTCCCCAAATATATGATCTGTAGGCTTGACTTCGACTTATCATTAAATACGAATTAAGCACTAGGAGCATTGCTCCTACTCATGGGTTACGCCAGAAGGATCCCTTCTCGCCGATTCTGTTTCTACCTGGTACCGGATGAGGCACTCCGGCCCACTGAGGAGGAGAGCATCGGTTAGATCTCACAATCGGTGAGAAGCGAGCCCTGGCTGTTGCCATTGCCTAAGGGAATGGTGTCATTTTCACTACACAATGGAGACAGTTTTTCAGCGAGTTTTTGAGGTTGCTATTCAGATGTTAAAGACGAGGAGCCTTGCGGTTGAACCGAACGAAACATCGACCGACATGATTTGTACCTAACACTTACGTCAAACAAATTAACATCAAATATAGACATATATGATTTGTGTTTAAGTGTCTTATATGAGCCAAACTAGCATAGACTCTATATGATTTGTATCTGACTTTCAAATGAACAAAGCTATACCGACTCTATACGATGTAAATCTTTTCTTTATGGAAATTCGGGTAATGAACCGAACTAAACATTGTCTACGTGATTTGTATCTAACATTTTGTATAGACAAGGTAACATCAATCAACCGATGTATACGATTTCCACCTCCCTATCTCATATGGACCAAACTAGCATCGATCTTATGTGCTTTGTATTTAACTTTCTTACATCGGACAAATTAACATGGTCTCTTTGTTATTTATATCTGATACAAAGATGAACGAGACTACTGCTGACCTTATGTGATGTGTATTTCATTTTCTTAAATGAACTATCTAAATCTCGACCCATGTGATTTGTACCTATTTTAGCGGAGCAAGCTGGCATTAATTTTATCTAATTTGTAGCATTACGAGTAGGTAGGTCTTTTCGAATGAAGATGGATATTTTTGGACTCCTGGTAGACTCCCTTGCGGAAACCGAACAAAACATTGATCTATATGATTTGTAATTCATTCAAATGCGACCTAACTCATTTAAATGGAAGCAGTTTTACGACACTTAAGTTTTAACATTTACCGCTAGAGGGTTACCGCTAGTGGTGGAGCGAGAGAGAATCGAGGAGACGGTGCGCAAACGCGAGAGAAAGCAAGTGTTTTGAAGGAAAAGCACTATACAATATAAACACAACTCGTAGTACCGCCGTATGCGCAGTTGGGAGAATTGTCTGCGCACGCGGCGGAAATCATGGGCTATGCGATCACATCGTATGTAAAGTACGTTTACGTGTACCTCACTAGTGAGTATATCGAATATCACATCGTAGTACAAACGGCTATTCTCGAGTTACATTTGTGAAAAGAAAAAAATGCCTAAGAAAACAACCTTTAAGGCTGAACCGCAACCCGTTTTCGTGCGCGAGGAAAACATCTACTTTATGCTCTGCAAGGCTATTTCGTGCCTACTGGGGGCTTATAGTTTAGGCCCGTTAATGCCGGTGGCGACACCTAATCGGCCTAATACTATTTTATTCTACCGCAATTGGTTTACAGTACTTCACAGTAGTGACGGGGCGCATTATCATTTTAAAGAATTGCTGTTTTGCCCAAAATCCCGACTCATCGGGTTACCTTCCACGACGTTTTTCTAATGCCAGCCAGGGCGTGGAACACACCTGTTGTCTAAGCAGCGGCTAGGAGATCAGCCCCTCGGCACTTCCCTAAAGCAGATTTTTTTGGACGCTGCAGACCGCACAGCATAAGCGATTTTTATAATGAAATAATATGTATGCTTTCAATAAACTTGTACGTTTGTATGAACTGTTCGACCAGACGTACATCGAAACTGACACTGTCTCGCGTCATTGGCCGAACTGGCCACAAACATCGCGGCGCTGCAGTGTTTTAGGACGAGCCCAGAATCTATTTCATCTGTTGCTCCCGCTTCCCAATTATAATTTGATTCTCGTCATGTTCTGCGTGTGATCTACCAGGGCTTCGAACACTGGGCATTTCATTCGGCCGTCACGCGTCAGGGCTAGTATCCCGGTGGATCCGACTTAGCTCAAGCGTGCCCCCGTACTGTGCATCCGGTTGCTATCGTAGTACCTGCACTAGAGATCCATCTCGAGCAAGTTTCCTTACTTTTCCCTATTCTTCTGCCGACAGCGGGCCGCGACGGAAACGGCTTAGACAGCAGTCGTAGTACGTCACGTATGATTATTGGAAATATCGTACGAATTAATTTTAAGTTTAATTTTGCTATGGTGTATTGATACGTGGAAACACCGTTGTTGCTTCCTCAACGACGATGAATGTAGTAATGTAGATACATGTAGTGTAATAATGCCTCAACTACACGGAGACATATGAAGTAAGAATTCGCTAGTAGTCAGAGACGAGTCTACATGAAAAAGTCCCTACTCAAGGATGACCCGCCTTACCCATTTAGTATGATTGAAATCGGAATTTTAAAAGGGCAATAGAGGTCCTGGGTAGCATTGAGAGAACACAAGTGGTGTGAAACTCGAGCAATGCACTTTTAAGTGGGTTACGCCCACTCTAACTGGATCAGTTTATTAAAGTGTTAACGGGTTCATCCTTAAGAAACAGATAAATACATAAAACAGCAGCCCAATACATTGTTTAGGCGCAAAGACTGTCGTATCAATACGAACGTCGCTCACTGCGCCATATATATATATTCGTACGCTGCAAGTGGAAAAAAACCGTTATTGTGAGGCGTGTTATGTATTTCAGCTATTCTTAACCCTGAGAGGTTAAAAACCTGTAAAGCATTCCGATAGCCATTGCAGGTGATTTGTGTATGGGATTCCACGTGAACTTCTACGCCCTCCTCAACTTCTATGTATACTTCGACGTAAGTTTGTCTTTTTACCGAAAGGTTCCCAGGCGGTCTAGGCTTACCTCTAGAACCAAATGATCACGCCTGCCAGGTGTAATTGTGAGGTACTCTTGAAATGGTAAATTTTATTTGATCTTAAATTTTTTTTAAGAGAATCTAAGCATTGTGGAACGGCCGTTCCGTGGGTAAACTAGAGTTGAATTGAAAATTTCTTCGTATAGGGATTGCGAAACTCCACATTACAAACTGACGGTCAACGACAAAAAAAAATAAGGCAACAAGTTGACGAACTTGTTAGTTGTAAACGAAGACTAGCTCAGATTTTCACGGCAGCTGCGCTGATGTGGACAAGTAGAATACGCACGACTTGCCTCCGTTGTCATCTCGGGTCGCGGGCATATCCAGGTAATAGCTGCAATTAGATAACGTAGTTATCTGTACAACCTAACGATTTTGATCCTCTGCTGTACGCTATACGTCACTGACTCGGTATATTTGGTATGTCAACCGGAAGTAGCACTTCTGAGTAGTTTGAGGTTATCTTCTTTTCCATTATCATATTTTGAGACCTTTATTTTTTACCTGTATTTTTTATACTGCGTCGGCGCGAAGCTGTGCGAAGTCTACTCAGTCTGTATTATTATCATTATTTATTTTTTATTGTCTAGCATTGGCCTGACTGACATGTCTTTATTAGTTGAGGACGGTATAAACTTAAGCGCAGAAACCGTATGTTACCGCGATTGACATCAGTGTATTTCGCAGGCGACTGTATAAAAGTCGAACCAGTGAAGAACAAAAGTATTTTTTCTCTTTTGTTATCGTAGCCTATTTAGTAGCGTACTTATTAGAATTACTCATACCCCAACACTCAAATCAGGAAGCATGGAAGAGTAGATGCCCAATGTTAGCTCACCCTCAACCTGCAACTTTTAAATTTGCGTCATAGACTTAGTTATTAACATATTTCGTAAATAAAAAGAGGTTAGTTTAATACACAAGGGATAAGGCACCGTTTGAGTCCTATCTGAGACCTACTACCGAGCGACGATATCAAATGCTATTCGTCAACTACTGGCACGAAATTATCGGTAGATAGATCAGACAGCAAGTACCTCGTTCGGGTGGATAGTAACTGAGGGTAATCAAAGCGAGCTGCGGATAATTAAGATTATGATTGTAAAGACTGATTAGTTGTAGCAAAACAGTGAATTCAATACTATTAATAATGATGATTATAAACACCTGTACATAATAGTGAGCTACCCGAAAAGTTGTCCTCATTTAAACACTTTTTCTTTAGTCGACTAGAAGAACCGCCGAACCACGTTGCATCAGAACCTCAATTATCTGTTATATCCACCCATAGCACGGACAACGATATTATTTTGCCAAGACAAATCAATGACCTAGCCTAACATTCGAAATAATTGGTAGGTTAGTGTCTTGAATTGGGCACATTACAAAAGTGTATAGTCTGACACCCCGAAAAACATTCTTTTTTACTTCGCTTCCTCGTGCGTTTACGGGACCGTTGAGTACTGCGTAGCCTAGCCATCTCGTTGGTATGTTTATGTTATGTCTAGCAATAAACAACGTTATATAGTGCCAGTTCGATGTATCAAACGGCTGGCCGGATCACTCATAAATATTTGTGCTTGTTTGGTTGTATCGAATATAGCATCCGTAGCTGTGTATATTTCTTCGTTCATAAATTAAAAGACAGCACTTCTTGCCAATTAGAAACCTTGTGTTCTATATGTTGTTTCTATGTTCATGTAGTGACAGCGTTTCCTACGATGGAGAAGGGCTTAAGCGCGCCCTAGCTTCATGCCAGAGTATTTTGCCTTGGATAGTGTGGAATTCCCATTGACGATATGCATGAACCAGTAGAACTCTCTCCACGCAATTTTTATTCATCAACCTAAATTTTCATGAGACGATATAAAAACCGCTATAGAGTTTACCGCTAGTGCGAACTTTGTTGGAGAATGTACTCAAGAGTAAAAAAACGACAAGCCGAGGACTGTCAGCGGAAACTGAAGCATCTCAAATCGGCGCGAAGAGGCTAGTGAAGAGAGAGCCTGAGAGGGCGTTGTGCGATGAACTTGAAACTAACCCCTGGGGCCTGAGTTATAAGATCGCTACAAAGAAAGTAAAAACGATGAACTCAGCTCCGCACACGCGCTCCAACGACGAGTCTCAGAACGAGGCTGTAGCTAGACTCTTTCCTGACATGGCCGGGGAGCCACTAAGGACATGGGAGTACACTTTTACGCCGGCTCCGGTCAGGATTGAAGAGATCACGCTGGTGACTACGGAAAGGAAAGGATGAAAGGGGAACACGTACACAGGGTTACAATCAAGGTAGAGAAAGTAATAAATAATTTTATATGAATCCTTTCCCGCGTTCAAAGGTGTAGGTAAAAACCGACGACGACTGCTGGCTACGGTAGTCTGGCTCTATCATGCTATACGCGGCACCAGTGTGGGGACGCACGACTCTTGCACAGGCTGTGAAAGGACTCGGAAAAAGCTTCGGAGTCTGCAATGACGAGCATCGTTGCGGACATCGAGAGCATTTCGGACCATGAGCATTAATGTGGCATTTGTGCTGGGTAAAGCAACTCCGTGGAACAACGTTTTTACGGAAGAACGGCTAAGCACGCCAAGATCTGGAGACTCCAACATGAAAAGGCCGAAGAAGGAAGGAAACGAAGGAAAAGGGCTTGAACTGATTCAAATGATGGTGGAGGGTGAACGAGGCTCCTGATTTCAGATCTACGCCAATGGTATGAGCACGGTCACGAACAAGCAATATACCATGTAAAACATATTCTGAGTGGTCATGGCTGCTTCCAAGCTTTCCTCTACTGAATTCGAAAAGAGGATAGTCCCACCTGCTTGTTATGTAATACCGAGTAAAGCATACGATGATGGATGTACCCACTTTGAAAAAAGGTGGCAGCTGGTAGTCGGAGTGGAACACTCAGAGTGGAAATGGTGATGCTGGAAAAACCCGTGAAACTGATGCTCCGAGACACGGTCAGCTGGAATGCAGCGGCCAAGGCGGCGGAAAGCATTTTAAAGTTAAGGCAACCTTGGAGAGGCAGCGGGAGTACGAGCGTGATCTCTAGTGCTTATATGTAGGATATAAATGTAACCTGGGCTGATAACTCATCTAAGGAATGTATATAGCTTCCCATGATCTCTAGGCGAGGGAGTAATTCAATGTGTATATTTGGTGGTTATATTTAAAAATAAACTTGCTTATAAGAGGTCTTCTCAATCAGTCCAAAAAAGAGAGATGCACATCGCGTAGAATCGATGCTAAAACTACACATGAAAATTCACTCACCGTGGTTGTTTAGCGTGCAAGAGTACTTGCCCAATGTTTTAATACAATTGAGTGCAAAAAACTTGGGGTTGCGCATCTTTGACTTTGACTAAACGGGAATTTTGCTTCGAAGAATAACTACCTGCATGAAAGACCCTTTCATGCTCTCCATTATGATCTAAAGGAAGCCGAAAAAAGATTTGTAAGCTAACAAGGTAGATTTAGGAACATAACCATCGAAGAATTACCATATGTGGAGTAAGACGGTACGGGCATGTGTGTAGATTGTTGTGCGAAAGACTGACATTGCGAATTGTCAATTATCGTGCAAGACCAAGAGGACCAATAGAATGAGCAATTTATACTAGTATTTTAGGACAGTCACGCTTACAGTTTCCTGTATATGCAAGACTGCCTAAAAATTGTGATATTAAGGAAATCTGACAGACAAAAAATCTGACTAGAGTGGAAACAAGTTTTACGTACCTCAGCCTTCTAATAAAAGAAAGAGTGAAAATTTCAACAAGTATTTTCGTGATGGCATAAGGCGGAAACGCGCTTAGAGTTCGTAATTTACATAACAGATAAACATGTAACAATTATTGTGTATGGCGCGGCGAGGGTTGACTTCTCGGTTTGCCCGCACATAAAAAGTATTGGGTATTTGTATTACAACAATAACGTCAATACGATGAAATCATTGTTTACGATGTGTTGCTGCGTTTCAAATCTGTTCATATGGGTACTGCACGTAAATGAGCATTGTATATAAAACGTGTTGTGTGCACTACAAGCTCTGGTTGGGCACACTCGTTTTATGGAAAGGAGACACCCTCAATCCGTTGAGGGACTGACGGCGCATGGCAGTCCGTATTGTGAAGTAAACGAGAGCCTTGTTATTACTGCCAATGAGGTCCAGTTCCTTTTAGCTCGGAGGAGCCATGAACGCAAGAAACGCGAAATACACCTTCATTCTGAAAATCTACGGTGTCAAGGATTACTTCATCCTACTTTCCTGTACAGTCTGTTCTATTTTCCAGCAACCTTGGTTACTGAAAACGTAGCAGTTAATCTAACTGTTAACTGTGGTATAGGTGTGCATATTTATAGCACACGCTAAAATAATTAAAATAGTGTACTACTTGCAGCTCATGGTAGGAAAACCATCTGCAGATTACTTCCCGAACGGATTTCATCTTAGCTACCACCATTGGATATATACCAAGAATCTCAAGCAAAAGTTCTACTAAACACCTATGTTGTAACGTTGCCAAGTTGGTGGTGTCAAATTACACCAAAAACGTCAAATAACATCAGGCGATGCTTTCATCGGGTATTGTTGAATTCCATCGGGTGACGTCATATCTCATCGGGCGGTGCCAAATTACATCGAGTAGTGCCAAATCACATAAAAAATTCTAAATTACACAGGAGATGTCAAATTTTATCGAGCGGTACCGAATTTCATGGAAAGTGTCAAATTTCATCGAAAGAGTCAAATTTCATTGAAAGTGTCAAATTTCATCGAAATTGTCAGATTTCTCGGAAGCGTCAAATCACGCCGAAGATGCTAAATAACACTCGGTGTTAAATTTCTTTAGATGGTGCCAAATTACATCAAAAATGTCAAATTTCATCGGGTGGCGTCGATTTTTATCGAGTGGTGTCAAATTTCATCGGGTGGTGTCGATTTTTATCGAGAGGTGTCAAAAATAATCGGGTACTGCCAAATTAAGTAAAAAATGTCAAATTACAACGGTGTCATAAAGTGATATCAGATGGTGTCAAATTCTATTGGATATGTCAAAATTCATCGGGTGTTGCCAAATTATATTCGAGATGTTAACATTTGGTGTCAAATTTCATCACAAATGTCAAATTACGTCGGGATATCAAATGACATCGGGTGGTGTCAAATTTCTCTGGATATGCCAAATTTCATCGAATGGTGCCAAATTACATTAAAAATGTCAAATTACGTCGAAGATGTTAACATTTGGCGTCAAATTTCATCGGGCGATGCCCAATTACATCACAAATGTCAAATTCTTTCGGGATATCAAATAACATGGGGTGGTGTCAAATTTTATTGGATATGTCAAATTCCATCAAATAGTGGCAAATTACATTAAAAATATCAAATTACATCGGAGATGGGAATATTTCAATTTCAAATTTCATCGAATGGTGTCGATTTTTATCGAGTGGTGTCAAATTTCATCGGGTCATGATAAATTACATCAAAAATGTCAAATTACGTCGAAGATGTTACCATTTGGTTTCAAATTTCATCGGGTGATGCCAAATCACATCACAAATGTCAAATTACGCCATGATATCAAATAACATCGGGTGGTGTAAAATTCTATTGGATTCGTAAAATTACATCGGATGGTGTCAAATTACATTAAAAATGTCAAATTACATCGGAGATGTTAGCATTTGGGGTCAAATTTCATCGGGTCATGCCAAATTACATCAAACATGTCAAATTACATTGGTGATATCAACTAATATCGGGTGGTTTCAAATTCCATTGGGCGATGACAAATTACATTAAAATGTCAAATTACATCGAAGATGTTAACATTTTGTGCCAAATTTCATCGAGTGGTGCCAAATTACATTAAAAATGTCAAATTACATCGGAGATGTTAACATTTGGCGGCAAATTTCATCGGGTGGTGTCGATT
>MNPL01015947.1:44471-61353 GCA_002081605.1 Tropilaelaps mercedesae | reverse complement strand
CGACTTCAAAGGTGAGCGAATAGTACTTCTTGAAATAGGACCGAAAGGACCTACTGTCACGTTGCTACCTGGCAAACGTAACACTAAAAGCCCAACACCCCAAAGACTCGAGACATCGCCAAAAATGTCGCTAAATCGCCTGGCTCATTGGTACATAAACAGGTACATAATGCCTCATCATGAGCTTCAACCGAGCAGTTGTACCAGTGAGCGTCCTTGGCCATTATCACCAGTGCACTGTGCACAATGTTTCATCCTAATGCGAAGCGGGTCTCTAGACAGGATAACTAGGGACTAAAATAGAAAAAACAGGTAGCCATTCGGCCGTCTAGCTCACGCAGATGACTTTTTTCATCCGCAACCACCGATGACTTCACAGTCCTCGTTAGCTCTGGATATTGTGCCTTTTTCTTTGTCACATCAGACAAGAGCTGCTGAAAACAGCTTTGTGCTTGAGGAAAATTGTGAAATTTTTTTGTACTCATGTCAAACTTCCTTGTTCGATACACTTCGCTGTGTGTGGCTACGCACTTTCGAAGCGCTGCAACTTATTCAGCTAAGGGCGTTTTGCACAGAAAACAGATGTTCAAACACGAAAGTTTTCGTACTGGTCTGTCGCGCGACGATAAGAAATACGGCCAGCATCGAGTTTGTGTTCATGTGAGATGTGACCCTGAAACAAAACACGGTTGCGCGCAGTGTGCAACCGGCCTGTACCAACCCCTCGTACGCCGATGTTATGAGAGCGACAGTCATAAAGTGAGTCGTTGAAATGGCAATCTAGGTGTACCGCCTTCACGTGACTTGTCGCGAGCCAGAGCTTCATTTGTGTATGTTGCTCCAAACGGTAAACGTAATGTATCAATTTCTATAAACCTACCACGTAGAAAACGAGAGGTTTGACTATAAAGAAGGAATCTAGATAGTACAGACACATCTTCCGTCCTGGAGTGCACCTGCTGCAAAGTGGGGACGCAGGTTTTTGTATACATATATACATATGATATAAAAAACATAGATATATAGGATGCTTGCACAGTGAAAAAGTATTGCTAGTGAAGCTAAAAAAAGTGAAGTCTTTACGCATTTTATCGCCGCATTCCATCGTAAAGCTGGACTTTTGATATTTCATTCCGGTGTCGAGATATTGATACCTAATTTTTTTTATGAAAAAGAAGCCTAACAACTGCACAGCTCGATCCAACTCATAATTAAAAGATACATGATTACATTTTCCGTAAAAATTTACTGTTCACGAGGTATTCGTGTTTTGTTATTATGTTTTATCTATTTTCATCAAATACGATTCCTAAGTGATTTAGCCCTATAGCCTTCATACTGCATGCGATAGCTACTCTACGGCCCAACAAATCCGATATAACCTTTAATAAAATGATGACTTTTATAAATGGAAGCATGTTTCGCACTCACAATTTGATACATATCTCAATTTAGAGTAAAATATTTATTAAACGAAAGATCCGACTCTTTCTAAAGATTATTTTCTTTTGAGCAAAGCGTATTCCAATATCTTTTCTTGTAACTAAACTACTATTATAGTAGACGTTTAAACGTATTCCCCCAATAACCTATGCACACATTGGTTTTCTCGGATAGGCTTTTAATAGCATTCGAGATGCCTTGTGTTATAATTAGAAACAGCAGACAAGACCACCCTCGCACCTAAACAGTTAAAAACATACGCATCGAACACATATCACGCTTATTAAAAGCTAGAATATTAATAAAATTTAATCTCTGACAGAAATAGAACACATTCTGAAATGACCGGAAAGGTACAAATTAAAAAAATGTGAAACATTTTTTCTTAAAACTAAAATAGTATAAATGTTAAAGGAATTTTACAGAATCGGCTCGGTCCCTGTACTCGTGGCCATAGGAGGAATCGAACGCTGGCATTGCTAAATTGAAGCTCACATAAGCTCAGAACGCGATTTCATTATTGAATATACTGGAAAAATGAATGAAATCTACGCTTCAATACTTCTTGTTCAATAGTCAACGATTTTCGATAAAAGTTTCAGGGATACGAAAAAACGTCTCGTATATATATATTTATATTCGAGGTCGCAGCCCCTACGATCTGTCAGATATAATAACGGCTAATAATTCTTCAGCTCGATAAAACACGAAAATGAATGTAATGACAAAAAATATAAATTTGATTCTAATAATTATGCTAACTGGGTGTAGTGACAGTAAACTGATTGATGTGAAGATGAGCCAAAAGGGCCGATATTATAAAGCAGTAAATGAGCTTATAAGAATAAAACCGCAAGTCCGTCAAAGGCAGCATATATATATATACAACGGAGAAGTTGGCATGTTGTGAAAGCATAAGCCGAATTTAATACTGCCAATTTTTATTAATGTTTACTTTTCTAGAAACAAAGTACCCTAAATATGCTACATTCAAGTAGCATTTCATCCTTAATTCGTTTCCAACAGGGTCCTCAGGGTACTTTCCATTCGAACCGAACAAGTTCGTTTCAATGAAACACAATGTCTGCGAGATGTTAGCACGGTAAAGACACTTATCTAATATCGCCTTGTTTACGTTGGTCTACGCATCAAGTGTGGTCAATTTAATTTCGCGGCCTAAGGATATTTATGCATCCGACGTCAGTCGTGCACTTCGTTATCTGACCGTCTCTAGCTGTAGCGACCAGCCGCTGTAACATACATCCAATTAGTCACTAGTGAAATCAACCACCCCACGTTCAGGGCCAAGCAGACATTAGCTAGATAATAAATTTAACCGAGAGGGATGGCCTTGCGTTTGTGGGGGGAAA
The DNA here is from genome assembly GCA_002081605.1 of Tropilaelaps mercedesae. Classification (NCBI taxonomy): domain Eukaryota; kingdom Metazoa; phylum Arthropoda; class Arachnida; order Mesostigmata; family Laelapidae; genus Tropilaelaps; species Tropilaelaps mercedesae. Next base: position 58,540 of record MNPL01015947.1, on the reverse strand, counting down.
CGCAACTTGAAATGCGGTGCCATTTTCAACGTTATTATCTAGGGTTAGATCACAAAGCCATTACGATTAGCTGGCTAGCTAGCCCCATTGGCGTAACGAGCAACGCATTGGGCAAAAGCGGAACTCCTCCCTTTGCGATGCCTGCGATACGAAAGTCAGACTCTGGTTGCTCGGCTAACAATCACGCTATACTCGCGCTAGCCAGAGAAACGTCGCGCGAAGGAAATCAGACAAGGTCCGGAGTGCTACAAGATCGTCGTTCTGGTGCTGTGGGCATCTGGGAACGTCGAACAGTGTGTGGCAAGTGGCCGATTCGTCTGACTAGCAAAGGCGTCCAGCCGAAAGCCGGCATCGGCTGCGTGAGAACGGCTGCATTTCGTAATCGTCTGAAGATCGAAGGGCTATCATTGAGGCTACGGGTGTGAGGTAAACTACTTCAAGATGCCGTCACTCTTGCATTCTCGGCTTGGTTCTGCTGTCGTACGTGTACAAGTGTTTCCAAGAACACCCCCGATAGGCAACCAGCACTTTGCCCGAGATTTCTAAAATAGCCAGCGATAAGGATCCCAGCACTGGCTACACCCGCTCGCTAAGGATGCCGCTCTCCACACGGGAAGCTCATGAAGAATATATCAAAAGCTTTTTTTGAACGTGGATCGCATGAACACAAAGGCACGCACAATTTTTATATCAGTTACGCTTGGGTAGGTAATAACATTGATGTGACATCTCAGTACTTGGATGCCATTCTATTAGCAAGGTTTGTAATAGTTTGTGACAACATTAGCGCATGCAGCTAATAGAGTGAACGCAAAATGCCATCGGGCGGTCAGAAGATTTGGCCGTGTTGCCTATAGAACGTGACATTTGCAGTGATACCAGCCCGTCGACTATACTAAAGGCAGGGGCAGTTTTAATAGACCAGGGATCAAGAGGAATCGATGACGAAGTGCGCGCGTACAGGGTTCAGACAAGGTCAAATCCAAGGGACTGCCGGCAGAAACGAAGATGTATAGAGAACCAACCAAGCAAGACCGACCTGACAATGCCAGGCTCACTCGACCCCATCATATGCGACGCAGTTGCATAGGCATAGGATAGTTTGTTACTCGAGGAGAAAATCACTACGGAAACGTCTTCTCTTTTCGTCTTCTTCTCTAGGTATCCTTCTCGAAGTAATAAAAAACCCCAGCTTCGCCAACGGTCAACTGCATTGCTAACAACGCAGAACCCGTAATGCTGTTTCGCCTCAGCTATACCGGTTGCTGTCCATTCAATTCGTTTAGAAGCTTATTGTATAATTACACAGTCAACTTTCCCCGAAATGAATGTCGACCGCCGTAAGAGACCGGCCATGCTTGCCAATAACCGGATATCTAATGCGTTATAGACAATACGCGTAAACGCGCAAGTCTCTTAATCATATCTGACCATTGTGGCCACTGTGGAGAGGTCCTCGAACACAGCGGCCGATGACACGCGGCCTTGGACGCGTCTATGGATGCAGTAAAACTATTTAGTTGTGATCGGACATGACATAAAGTCCAAGCCCGGGACTTGCGACGTTATCAGCTTGATGTTGCCCGCAGAGTGTCGCGTTGTATCCGAGTCGCCGGTCTTCGTTAGAGACAAACTTGCGTACCTGACGCGCGATCTAGGTAATTTAAAACGCCCAAAGCGCGATTGTATGGCTTACTTGTGCTCTATCGTCTGAAATCGGGCCGAGAATAAAAGAGAGAAGTCTACTGGAAGGTTTTAGTGTTCAGAAAGCGTTTGTTGTGATTGCAGGTCGTTGAACGCGCTTAGTGAGCAACACTCGTCGTTCAGATGATTCCAGATGCTGGTTTAGAAGCTAGTGTTTGCGTAACGTATTTTTTCGCTTTTTGTTACCATGTTGCTGGGATAACGTACCATAACAACATAACTCGATTACGAGTAGTTGCTTGGGCGACGTATCTTGGCTGTTAACTCGTACGAGGTTGATGTTGGCTGCCATATTCGCTCTGTAAAAACGTGAAGAGTGTTACGTGCAAATGCATACACCAATCAAACTGGCCACATTCATTAACTGTTTTTCAAAACTGGCGTCTCATACAGGTCGTCCTATAGCCGACCTACAATGGCGTTCGATGATATCGATGAAGATACAGAAGAACGAAGGATCACTCGTAAAGCAATTCTATCGGTGAGTTGTGTATCGGCAGGCAGTTCGGCCAAACACGTTCAAACGAGCTATGTCGATGTCTGAAAGCCTAGAATTTGCGGTTTGTCTCAATCGTGGCAGCTACACCAACTGTACAAGTGGTCGCTTTGGTTACTCAGTACTTCTGAATCATAAACATGTAGATATAACATAGTAAATTTCAGTGAACCCCATGAATACATATATAAAAAATTTCAAAATATATTTTCGCTACTCAGATATTGCTGAGTTTCGTGTACTGTGCCGTGCCGTTATTGTCAGGAAATCTGTCTTCGACTAAATATAAATTAATGCAGAGCAAACAAGAATCTGTCATGTCCAACCATCATCAAGAAGAGCAGATCATTCCACATTTCGTGTATTTGCTTGTGATTTTTGTATGGTTTTTTGTTCCTCTATTATCACTGTCACCACGATCTCAACTAACTCGAATATAGTTCGAAACGACACCGTCCGTTACCTCGCATGGCTGGGAACGCTATTGCTAACTATTGTTGGTCCCCTTAGGTTTTCCTTCTTTGAAAACTTGTTAACGAGCGAATGATCTTGACCGTTGACTTTTACCACTAGTAATACATAGATAATTAGCATTTTCTATAACAAAATAATATGATTGGGAGATACGCAGGTTGCAGTGGCAGGCAGTCGAAAACGTCGGAAGGAATGGTCAGTCCCATGGGCCTAAAAACGCTAGCCCCTGCGATAGGAAATGAGCTACCTCAAGCTAAAGGGCTACCGCAATGCAAATATACACGACGACTGAAAATGCCGGCGTGCTTCTTCTGTTGTGCTTGTCATGGCACTAACTAGCAAGAGCTCTTTGTTCTTGCCTGGAAGACATTGGTCTCATAGAGCCCTATAGACTGCTAAAGCGGTCGTTGATTGCTATAATTTTCATCCGATTGGCGTGTACAGCTGTTTAACGTTATAGTGGCTACTTACTATGGTAGATTCTACAGTGTTGAATTCGTGACATAATTTTGCATTATTATGCCCTTACAGATGTAACTGTTGCTCGTCAGAGCAATTATGGGTGTCATCTGGTTGCTCGGAAATGCTGCTGATGGTGCTGCTGTGCCTGTGTTCGGAATGGTGAAATAAGGCAAACTACTTTAGAGGGTGGTAGCTGTAGCTCAACTCGCGCAAATCAAGCACTTGACAACATAGTTCTGTATTATTATTATTATTATTATTATTATTATTATTATTATTATTATTATTATTTTATTATTAGTAAAAATAGTGGCAGTAGTAGTAGACGACAGTCTATGATCGAAAGAGTGTATTATATGGCACGCACTTCGTAGCTTTTTCCAGCGAGCAATGTGTAATTTAATATCGTCGTGTCAACATTGCAATGCTTATTTGATAACAACTAAGTCTTACAAGTCTAATGCATCGTCGTTGCCGCTTTGTAAAGTGCTACAAGCACCAAGGTTTTTTTTATTGAATATTCATTGTGCGTGTCTGTGTGGAGCCTCGCTGAAGTCACCTAACCGGCACGTACGTTCAGTTAACTTCTTCTTCATAAGACAATCACTTTTCAGTTCTATTAGTGCTACCCATGAAAAATGTAGAGACTGGATGACGAAATACGCCCAAGTTCATATAATAATAATAATAATAATAACGACAAAAAAGTAGCAAGGATGTAGAATCAGAACTTGAATAATAATAATAATAATAATAATAATAATAATAATAATAATAATAATAATAATAATAACGACAAAAAAGTAGCAAGAATGTAGAATCAGAACTTGCATTTGCAGCTGTATGTCTTTGGATTGAGTGAGGGCGTGAAATTTCCACTATATGTTTATCGTGTATCTCTACAATATTATCCTTTAAAGTTATAAATTATGCCGATTAGTTTAGAAAATCTCACGGCCTTGATTTGTACCATGTTTCCGTACCTTTTGCCAAGCAGTACTGTAGCCTTTTCTGGCCAACAAAGGGGCTTTTTCGTTTCAGCATATCAATGCGCTTACAATGTATCGGGTAGAAACCAATGCTCGGGGAAGAGAAACGAATAGCTTTGTAATAAGCTGGCTCATAATTAATCTACAAGGAATTGCGGTAAGTTCACAGATGCAACGGTATGTATAACTTGAGGCATGTCGTTAAATGGATATACTATTTCTTATATCGCCGTTTACGCGAATGTCATGTATACGTTACATATGTTTACGACAGTAACCTGACGGTAAGAATATTTGTTCGTACTAATATTATTCTTATTTCATATAAGCGCAACACTAATTCAACTTAGGTTAGTTTCAGCTGAACGAGTTTGCGGTTGTACATAGGTACATTGTACATGTCATATGAGTGATTGACAGTAATTTGCAATAATTTTTAAAAAAATACTCATACGTAGGAAGGTTTCAAGGTTGACAATGCTAACATGTCAAACAATATTTAGTATTCTGCTTCTGTTTTTTTAAAAACTGTTCAACAATTTCCCGTGCCGCTTTCCATTCATAGTTATTGGATATATGGTGTAAGAATTCGCGAAGAAGGTATTCGCGAGCGTGATACGAATGGAATGGACGCAGTAATTGGAAATGTGATTGTATGGCGCCTTTGGCCTAATTCCCTAAGAGTGAGACTTGAAAAATATGTTACATCATTCATCGGTCGGACAGTGTGCCTGGTCATTTTAGGCAATAGGTTTTTAAAGTTTTATTTCTAAACGTGTATTTAAAAGCCTATTTTTATTTTTTTCACGTGGCTACACTTACGATAGTTCATTCTGCTATATTATAGAAAATGGTATCCACCAGCTATTTGTACTGCGTTTTGTATGCGCTCCTTTGATCTCTTCACTTCGCTCTGAAATTGAGTGATTTTATGGGCGAGACAGCATGGAGCTGGAACGGTTGGGTTTTTCGATTCGCTTATTTGCGTCCTCTGCTCTCAGCACAAAACGTGATTGTTTTGCAGTGGCAATTCCGCAAAGCGCCGGATTATCACCGAAGCGATGAAGGGTCGTAGAAAATGGACCATACAAACCGCGTATTCGTACCATCCACACATATCTGCCGCTTTAATCTGCGCCACATGTCCTATTGTGCGCATTGCCACTTATCGTAGCTACTTCTGTGGCCTTTCCCATTGTAACCTCAATTTTAGATAACCGGTATGCGTTCGGCCTGAAGTGATGCCTTAACAAAAAGGGCAGGCCTTGTTGTACTTAATAGCGCGTGTTGTCTGATTAATCAAGTACTCCACTGACTCAAAGGGATTCGTGCAACTGGAACTTCAGATACTCTTTTGAGATACGCTTTTCCAAATAATCTGCTCCGGAATCCAAAAAACTCATTTACATAACTGTATTTCAAAATTATTGCCTAACACACATGTGTCTGCAAGACGGCACTCACCAATTGTATTTAAAGCTCAACTGACTCTCTGGAAACAATGAGTTCCGAGTTTAAAAAGACTACCCTGCGGACGTTTGTGCTTGCTTAAATCTATTTCAAGACATGGCTACTACGTCGTACAACAGTGGACTACTTCATAGGTTGAATAAATACGTACAAAAAATTTACGTAAAGTCCCGGCGTTTCTTTCCATAACAAAGTACCTGCGAATTATATTACAACTATTCCATATACCACTATTACTTATGTTACACAGATGTAACAAATCATCGCCTTGCTGTCGTCAAACTGAACCGCAATAAAGTACGCCCTCGAGTTAACGCCATCTTGCAACGTTCAAATGTTTATTTCACGCAAGATCGCTAAACAGCGCACTGGCCAATACGGTTCACATATAATAATTCGTGTCATGCGTGACCTAGGGGCTTTTAATCGACATTTGCATACGTTCGTCGAAGAATTGAATTGGAACGCGCATTCTTATCATCCGATACCTGGCGGTTGGTAACTGCTATAAGAAATGCCTACAATCGAGAGGCTATATCCAAAGCTAAATAACTACAATATGCATGAAAGTAGGAGCGCAGAAGATAATGATCTCTCTTCCATGGCTTTAAAATAATACTAGTGCAGTCCCAAGCCAAGATCTGATGCCGCGCGTATTAGCATAACTTCACGATTAGCTTCACACCAATGCAGCCGTTAGTATTGCCAATGTTAACCATTGTTGACCAGTTTTAGCACGCGTCGTACCTTCTGGCTCTAAAATGCCATCACGACGCGACAGTGCTCAGACCCTCGTACTTGCAGTACCTCTCAAGATTGATTTATAAATGTACATCGGGTTTATGTATATATTTATGTACGCATAAAACAGATGTATCCGGTACATCGAAAGAAAACAAAAATATGTGCCTGACACGTCATTTTTATTTGATAGATATGAAATCCTATTATATAGCGGAAAATTGTGAATTTATAAAAAAATCATCGCGCCGGTTAGTGCTCGAAGCGACAAGCAACAAACGTATTGGAAGGAAGGAACAGGGAAGGTGAGGCCCACGAATTGTTCGAAAATTCGAGGCCCACGAAATATCTTCGTAATGTAATACTCTGCTATTTAAGTGACAGATTTGCGAAGTTGCTTTCCGCATCCTCTTGGATCCTTGTTCCTAAACGTTTAACCGCGAACGGTGGCGTTAAATTAACTTAAACTTTTCCAGTCTTAGTCCGCGATATAGATACGACCGCGTTTACGAATGCCTACAGACACTTGATAGAATCGCGTTACGCGCTAATCGCTTGAATCAATCTTGTAGTAGTGATATCTTAGTCACCGTACTGGCAAGTGAGGACGCAAGGGCGTATAGAAGACGAGGCCTGTGTTGTTCGTTCTCTTTTTGTAAAATGATTGCCGTACCATACGGACATCTGTGATATCCTACGATGCGTACGGACGTGCCTTGGAGACCAGGTAGTCGAAGCTGTCTAATCGTCCGTTCTAGTAGTGGTTCACTTAGCAATAATCTAAAGTGCATTCAGTTCAATTACGCGAACTATCGACGGTGCAGTTGTCTGCGAACCTACGTTAGAGTCGGGACAATTGCGTGCGTACGTGTTGCTGATGACAAGAAGTAAAAGCTTAACACAAACTAAGCTGAACGTACGGCCATCTGGGCTTCCCATCTTACACAGAGCTCAGCCATGAGCTGTGGTCACAGTTTGACGGGCAATATTCACAAGATGTTTTGGCATGGGACGCTGTATGCCAACAAGATGAGTCTGAGTTATCTACTTGCCTACTATGCCTTATTACTTTGCTACTAGAATAGATAACATAATGGCACATCTCAGCAAATCAGTCATGCGCTGTCAAATCGACAACTCAAGCAATTCCTGGTAATCGTTCACTAAAGTCGATGGCAGCCTTTCTTTTTTAAAGAAACTGGTTTAGAATAGATATGCGTGCATAATTTAATGGGCAACAGCAATATTAAAACAAACCTTCTTGAGTTGATTTTAACTACATGGAGATAATCTTGAAATTCTATTGGTAAATGTTAGCAGGGCAATATGATGATATCAGAGTAATACGATTGAAATTTACTTATAATTACTATAATGTTATTATCACTAAGTGAGGTTTCTAACATATAATTCACAGTACCGCTTTTTGCATACTTCGTAAGTGAGGCTTACTTCAGAGTATCAAGAAGTTCGTCGACATCCTCCTATTCGACATCCTTCCACCAAGGCGGAATCACGCCACACTCCCTCCTCAAGGGACCAAGACCTGACAGGGTTATTATAAACAATTCGACTTCAGGGCCGTCCAATATTTTCTAATTCTAGACGATTATTGCTAGTTTAGGACGACGTTAAAAAACGGTATGGTTTGACGCTAAATATTTAGGTGCACGTTTCTGCTAGAAACGCATGAAACTCCACAACTAAATTCACAAACCACGTCAAACTGACAAAACATTGTCGACAAGTATCTTTCTGGAATTCAGCGATCTATAACGTCTCCCAAGCGGCAGCCGCGCCGGTCCGGGCTAGCACCGTAAAGCTTGAGCGTAGATCCTCATTTCTAGCCGCGCCATTGTGTGATAGTGAAACACGGCAGTTCCCATTCGCTGGCGTGGGGCTGCGAGTTTTGTGGTCAGCGTGCGCGATTTTTTTACGGCAATGTACTTACGGGGTCGGCCATAGCACTCAGAGAGAGCACGGCACGCTATAAACTGCTCACGAGAACGACAGCTGCATAGCTCAGCCTGACTAGCACAGGCATGGCTAGTAACTACGTGGGAAAAGTGTCCTTTAAAGTTTTAGGAATGGATTGGTTTCGGTCGATGCTTCGTTAGGTTTTCCAGTATCTGACTCTCTCAGTTCGTGAAAGCCCGAAGCAAGAATAGTTCTATACTATTCATCGGCGTGGCGTCCCCTTGATTTACTAAACATCACTGACCACACAGATCAAGCAAATGGCCAAGAAGTGCATGGACAAAACGGTCGAGCTAAGCTAAATGGCTTAACCTAGTGACCTCAACAAGTCGTCTTGTATTCACCACTGGGCGCTGAGAATATGATGGCAGGTTTAGTTCTCTTCTTTTCTTCGTCTCTGTGTTGGACCTGCTGGTGGCAGCGTAGTCATGTTCGATCCCTCAAAGAGCCTTGCCTCGATGTCCCTCTCTATGAGAGAACGCTTAACGTTGGCCAACTTGCGCAATGCTACAACTAGTTTTGCGTGAATGCGACTTCACAGACCGGGGCATATTTCGTTGGAGACGCGCTGCTCTTTCAGCGTATTGTTCCTCCCGTCTGGATCTAAAAAAGGACCTGCGTCATGTCACTTCCTTATCGTCTCGTCTCAAGGGCACGCGCAACCTAAGTTCAACAACGAGCTGAAGGATGCTGAACCTCGCTACCGACTTGCTGTCATGCAAGTCCGACACAGTCTACAGAACGAACACGTTTCCCGGGTATCTCAGATAAAAACAGCAGTCCATAAAAGCGCGGCTGAAGCCAATAAACCTGATGAAGATGCCTGGAAATTTCGGTACGCCCAGAATTGACTGTAAAGCAGGTCCTCGATAATTGGGTGTGCAGGGAGTGATATATAACTCTTTACGCCGTGGTACATTTCGTCTTTGTGGCGTGCCTTCACACACTTCGTTTACAACTATCCAGCATATGTTTGTTTTTCTTTCTCCTTCGCGAGGGTGAGAATCCTCAGAAAACCGTCGTTCACCTACAATTAGCTAGGCGTTACAAAACAGCCAATTACCGCGCCACATGAAGACCGCCCACAAGACACGGCCTTTTCCTCTTTATACAGGGGTTTCATATCGTTTGACCGCCTCGAGTCCCCTCAGGCTTCCGGCTCGCAAATCAGCATTTTTCTTCGACACCTGTCACTGACAGGCGCCAGCGTTCTCCGCCGAAGGACCCAGTCGTTTCTAAGACTGTGTAGCTATGCGACCAGAAACAACGACCCTTGCCATGGGACTGGAGACGCGGCCAATGCGAATTAATGAGCAACATCGGGAGACTCTGCTTCTTCAGCGGCCTGTTCTCGGCCTTCGAGGTCATCTGCGGCATCACCGTATTTGTGCTCATCTACTCTCTAGACACTTTGGCGTTGCGGTGGGCCCAGCTGTAGGCGTTTATGTTCGCGATCAATGGAGCGATTACGGTGATCAGTCTGATCAGTGATGGATCGGCATAGAGGGCACCGTCTACTCGAAGCTGTTCCACTTTCTCGGGGGCTGGGGTACCTGTGCGCGGAGTTTTGCTCGGTCATGGCCGGCGACTATAAGACGTGATAGGTACTGGCCAGCAGTCATTTTGAGTATTGGTAGCGCGCTGCTGCATTTCGGCCACATCGCGGTCAACTTCAGCTCTACACTACCGCAATATACACCTCGACAATCTGCAGGTGATGCGAAAAAGCTACCAACGGAGACAAAAAAGACGTCCACACCGGTAGGACAGTCGAAGAAGATTCATCGGCGATGAAAATGTTCACCGATCAGCGGGTGGAACCGGGCTGGAGAAGCGTGGTATAAGTTTATCATAATGATTCTTATTTTTTTGCCATCATCGTCGGCGTCATCATGGTCGTCGTCAGTTTTCGCGCTTGGCTTGGAGTCCTCAGACGCTTCGGGCACGAAGTTCTTCGGGAACGGCTCAGAGCACCTAAGCATGACCACCCTCCGTACACAGCCTGTCGCTCCGGAACTACAGCGGAGCAACACCGGGATGACGCTGGCTGGATAGCACACGGCCTCCCGTTACGATAATAGCCTTATTAATATTATAGAGTTTACGTGCTACACTTTTATAACAGTGACATAGGTACATTCGTTTGTCAATAGATGCTAATAATATTACAGAGATTATTTTTATTAGTATAATCATCATAAAAACGATAAAGGCTGGCGTGATGGCCGCAACGATGAGTGACGTGGTCGGCATTGATGAAATGTATACACAGGCCTTCGACCTAGTTTAATTAATGCTCTTGTTATTCCATTCTCGGTTCATATTAGCTGCTGCTTGACGCATCTGTAGCGTAAAGTAACCACTTAGATGCTTTGCATGCGCTGCAACCACTATGTGAAACTTCATTTGCCCCGCTCTATCTACCTTTTACTGTGCGGAAACTGCAAAACGGGTAGGACCACAATATCATAATAAATCAGTTATATATTTTTTACCGAAGATGGCTCGACTTCTTTGTTCCCTCGCACTACACTACGCACTTCCCAACGTGAGATATCTGTTAAAGAGGCGTTAAATGTTTGTGATTGCTGAGTCGGATCGGTGGGCACTCTCTCTAGCTTTCCTGAGCTTAAAAACGTTTGTATGACAATTACAGCTGTTCGGATGATGTCGTCTACGGGCCGACCATATACAGCAGCACACTGATGGTTTTGCGGAAGGCATTTGCCGTGTCATGACGGCGACAGGACAAAACCTTTACGTCTTCGTTCATTCATCTCAACCCGAGTGACCTAAACCGTGAGCTTGGGCGTTATGCCACAATCACGATGTGGAGATATAGAGACAAATAAACAACTCTTGCTGCCCTCCGCACGACTGCGTCTGCCCAATACTCTTAAAGCAAATATCTGTAACTGTCGTGTTCGTAGGTATTGGCGGGCAAAACGTCATGGCTGGTTCACCTGATCGACTGTTGCTGACATGCGCGCGTCTTCTGGGCATCGATGCGTAAGACTGTTCGCTGGGCTCAAAAAATGGGTTGCTAACGATCTTCGAGCTGGCGTTGGGCGCGTCGTCCTGGCGTACACCATGGCCGAGCGCCATGCGTTGCGTGTCGTACAGTGCACGTCCTTCTTCTCAAACAACGGCCTGGTCGTGCTTTCGATATCGTAGCCGAGCGACGGCATCGAGCCACTGCTGTGTTATAAAATGTCGAACTTCGCACCACAGTTTTGCTCATCGCCAGCGCATCAACCTCCAAGCTCGAAATTGACTATGACTTCATCGACATGTTCAAGTACTGGATTAATTTCGGTCGTCGATGGACTCACGTATGGAGGTCATGGGCTTGATTGCCATTATTTAAGCGAGTCTAGAAGGGCTTAGTCAATCGGCGGCTGTCTAGACATCGCCAGTGAACAATGATACTGTAAAATAACCGTATTTTGTTCCAGAACGGGGGTCCATATACGTGTGACGCCGTCGTTCCATTTCCCGCTAGACTGATCTATCATTTTTACGCTGTTTGATTGTGTTATAGGGCAGACGTCGGAGACGAACAGTGGCACGGCTGTTTGTGTTTTCCTGGAATGACCAAGTCGAGCGTCACCGTGGCGACGAGAAGCGTCAAGCTAAGCGCCGTCGAGCGCTGAACGCGTAACGCTTTCCCTATTTCGCGTGGTATATTAATGAGACGAAACTGCTCTATTGTTTCTATTGACACCTTTTGTTTGCCTACGAGACGGCCGGTCAATTATCGACAATCACAGCCATGCGCACACAATTACACAATCGCCGCATGACCTTATTTGCGTAGATTCATTGTGATGGGACTCCTTCACCTTGAGTTCACCTTCGATGTTGAGCTTGACTCTTGTGTATTGGTTTTTCGTTAAATTGTTTTAGCTGTTGAACTCGGCAAGGCATATACGTCCACGAAAATGTCTGTCGCTGCTGCCGCAACGTTAAGTGAGTTGTTACGTAAGTTGAGAAGTTTCCCAATTTCTGCCTAGTTGACACCACCAGGTCGACCATGACAGCTTCAGTGAAACATCAACAGAGTACAACAACAACAACAACAACAACTGTCTTGGCTGCTGTTTACGACTGCCTTCCTCTCATCTGAGCCCTCGTCATCTCGCTATATTGTGCGCGGAAGACGCTGCGTGATAAGATCATGTCAACGTCCCGGGCGGCAATATTCGAGAAACTCGAATCGCAGAGGTCACAGAATCGGAACGATGTTTCAGGGCGATTGAGCGTCGGTGTTTGAAAATGCCGCGCGCGTTTCAGCGGAGCCAAGATGGCGAACAGGTCACTTTCGTTTGCGAGCCGCGCATCTGACGGCTGCCACTGCCAACGCCGGCAAATCGATCAAGTTTCGCATCGATGACAGACTCCAATCGCTTTTACGGTGGCGGACTGTGAAATTTCCGTTCGTCGCACACACAGTCAACGAGAATGTATCGGCCCAATGGAGTCCCCTGCCATGGGTCACACGCTCTACACTCATCTTTAAGTTACGACCGTTTAATGGCGTACGCTCTTTCGACGCCTATCTCAACCGGCTTGGCTGTTCAGCTGTAGCAGTAGGATCGGCCGCAAGTCGGGCGGAACGCACCCAAGTTTTCCTCAAGCCGAAACGGCGTGAAGGCGGCCCGCGCAACGAATTCATTGCCAAAGTCGGCCGACGAAGGGTTAGCAACTCAGCCATTGCGCCAAGTCGCAGGCAGCATTGAGATATTGCGAGCGAACGCTTGCGATTCTGATTTAACCCAGACGTGGAGGAAGTATCCCAGATGCAAACCATACGTCAACGTTTCATTAAACACAGCGTAGACAGCCGCGTTCTATGCCGCGTGTATCGGCCTTCTCATTCGCGTTGCGGCGATGAAGATCTCTCGTTCGATGGAGGCCATATTTCGTCTGGCTCAATGATTTTATAGCACCGCACCAGACCTCAGCGTCATCAGATCATCATCATCTGCGCCTCGTCAGCCGTCGTATAGTCGTAGCTTCGCTGTACTCAGCTCCGTAAAAAGGACTTTGCGGCGACATAAAACATGTCCGCGCGTCACGGACAAGTTCATGGGCAGCGTCCTATCGCGAACGCTGGCGAGAATCTTCGTCAGTTGTTGCCAGGTGAAGGGCCCCCATCGCTGGAACCGTCGGCTACCCGCGGGGTCGCAGGGAGGAAGCCAGAAAAGGCCGTTCGCCCCAGGGCCACGCGTGGCCCCCCACCGAGCGGCAATCGCGCTATCAACCACTTCCGCCGCCATCACCGCGAGCCCCCTGAGCGTCAATGTAGTTCTCGGCGTTTCTCTTTTGGTGCTCGGTGTTTTTTTTTATCGCCTTCCCCGTGTTTCTTTTCTCATTCGCTATCCGCATTACGCCCTTCGACTGTTCCCGCATAAGCCCGAGTCCAATTGCCGGCATGGCTAACCGACCCTACAACATTAGACAACGGTGGTGGCGGCGGTAGCGAGTCTAGGCCTTATCGTTGGCAAGTGCAGCCAGCGCAGAGGGACAGTGGCGACCGACGATGAGCGGTTCACGGATGACGGCGCTGTTTCCGTTTCCGGTTGCGCCTTTTTTGTTTTCACCACTCTCATGGAGTTTGTGTTTCACGCTAAATTGAAACGCACAACAGAACCCCGGGCCAGAGAGGGAAGAAATAGCGGCGGTCGAATGACGAAATGTCTCGTGATCTATCTCTCTCACTCGCCTTTACCTCTCTTTTTTCATATACACACACA
>MNPL01015947.1:18834-33524 GCA_002081605.1 Tropilaelaps mercedesae | reverse complement strand
GGCTCTTTAGTTCTCCCCGCCTCTCCCCGCCTCTCCCCGCTACGAGATCGTACACTAGATCACGCGTATTTTTCACTCTTCATCGACAATTTCTCATTGCACACTATCGTCTCACCGCCATGAAGGCGTAAGCGAGAAAAGAGAGGAACAGAAAGAAAGAAGGAGATAGCAAAAGAAATTTATCCAAACTAACCTCTCTCTGGCGGTCATCATCGTTCGCTCCTTCAAAACTCTTCAAACTTGCGCCATCGAGAACACGAAGGAGCGAATTAGCCGGCAGCCGTTTTCATGACGATAGCCAATTTCCACTTTTCGAATCTTAGACCCTCCCTCTCCAACTCTTCTAAGTTTACTCCAGCTTCGTACTTCGGGAACAGTTTGACCATTTAATGAGCTTCGTCACGTTTCTTAAAATCTGGCTGATTGTGTACATTCGATGTCGTATTGATTTTTGTTTGTTTTTTTTTTTGTTGTTTGAGGCAAGAAGCATCAACCTCACTTGATTAAAGCTGCTAGATAGTAGTAGCTATCAACGACGACGCTTGCGGCTTCGGCAAACGTTGGTTCAAAATGGTTTTCGACCGCACTGATTAACTAAATGAGTCCAAATTGGGCTTCTGATTTCGGGTGTTGTTTGTACACAGGAGAACACATAGAAGAATTGAATCGTTAGCGGGATTCAGATGGGACACGCCACCTGATATAATAGCAGATAAATTTGAAGTGTTAAAGACAGATGATAACAGTGATAGTTGAACCCCTTCGAAAAATGAATATCGCCTGTTATAGCACTTTTAGATTTCGTATTCACGAACCACCCTTCAGTTTATTGAAAAACAAAGACAGACAACATCCTATTTATTTGTTTTTAAATGATCTCTAAATATAATTGGCAACAATCGAGAACGATCTCTTTGTCTACCGCCTGCGAGGGGTCCCATCTGCATATTTCATTCATAAGCCCCACCTCATGGAAGGCTCCAAGCTGAAACTTTTACTGGCTCAGCTTCGTAGAAGTCTTTATCATGCCTTGGCTAGATGAAAACAATAAATGACGCAATCCTGCCTACATCCTGTTTGTGATTGATGATAACGCTTTTAGTCACATACGCTCGCCAGCCATATCTGCATAGGTCGCATAGGTCATCGGACGGCGGCTTTCTGAAAATCAAGAACATCGCAAACGCCTTCATTTCGGAGCAGAGAGGTTTTTTCATCTTTCGAAATCTTGACAGGCCTAACCAAACAGGCAAGCCAAATTTGTATGCAGTATGCTTTAGTGCGATTTCTTCGTCTCCCCATTCGAAAAAAGGGCAAAACAGCTGGATCTATGTAGATTGTTTGGGAGCCGAAAAACATGGACGAGCTCATCGGGAACTCGCGAACCAACAAAGATCCATTTATTTTGACAGCAGCCCAATCAACAAATGCTTTCTGTATCCCGCCTTTTGCCTCATTATTCGAGTACCGAGTCCGGACAGGTCCTACAGTGGCAGCTGAAGCCTATCCAGGTAGAATCCAGCAAAAATGACAAAAACCAAAACGCAGCTAGACTAGATTAGGTATAGCGATTAGATAGAGTTATATTCGTGTATGCGCTGTATTAGCTAATATACATGTGATCAGTTAGTTAACTATGAGATGTTTACGATAGACGATGATTATTAGAACCATGGATCCAATGAAGCTTACTTGCTAATCCTTTCCATGAACAAGCTATAATTGTAAAGCACTTTTCCTTATACATTCGTCATAGCACATACACCTATTGTATAGGAGCCCGCGCAAATTTGAAATGATACGAGGCTGTTGTCAGTTTTGTTCGAAACGCGTGATGAGTCTGTATTTTCATACATTACACCAATGGTGAGCCTGTGTGATGCTGTCTGCGTATGTGTTCTTAGGTAGAGTTGAGAGCAAATAAACACCTCTGAAAGTAATTCGATCTTTTGCTATTCTTTATGTTGTTTTAGCCATCACTATCTCGAATAAACCTGCACACCTTGCAGTTCCGCACCTGTGTATGTACAAGGTCGAACATCCAATGTCAACACTGGGCCACTTTCAACGAAGCCGTCTAGTTTCTACTTGTTACGAGCTCGCAGCTAAATAAATCTGCGCAGAAAATTTAACAGCTACAACGCGGCCATACTCAGAAGCGACACGCCCTAAACGAGAGTTGTAGACAAGCGGCAAATCAGGTTGACGCGTGAGTACATCCAAGGTGTCCAGTAACCCTGAGAAATTATGGTTGGAAAATGCAAATAGCCAACGCTTGTTATGTCTACGTGTATATTTGTCAGTATTCACCACCAGTCGGTATTTGCCAGTTGGTCCACGGTGCCGCTTTCACATTGCCTTCACACAGATGAACTCTATAAATATGAATATACAACAGTCGGATTAGAACTCGCGCGGTATATCTTTTCCTTGTCCTGGGTTTATCCACGCGAAAATCCGCGAGTGGCAAACGCCGGCATTCGGGTGGGTAGAAAGCGTAGAAGCAAGCATAACTTTTTTTCGAGGTAGCTTTACTAGATGACCGGAAGCAGTTGAGGAGTTCGCTCCGCAACGGCGATAATCCACGCTAAGAACTTTTCCGAGGGGAGCGATAACAATAACGGCAGTTTTGCGGGCTTTACTTTTCTTGTTAATGGATCCGCAGCTACAGCAGGCGACGTTGCTAGGCAGCGTAAGCTTACGCCGTGTGCTCGCGGGTAATGCTCGCGGCAATCCCGACTTCAACACGAGTACGATCTCCAAAGAGTTCAGTTTCAGACTAGTTGCTGTTGTTGCGAAATTGGCTCCGAGCTCAGAGCAGGGTGCAACAGAGAGAGGGAGGGAGAGAAGGGGCAATATAGACAGAGACACACACACACACATACACGCACCGAGAGGGAGAGAGAGAGAGCCAGAATCTCGAAATTATTTATTTTGCAGTGGTTGTTCGACGAACGTCGCCCCAGTGGCACGGAGTTGGCTGTGTTTAACTCAAGACCGGCGGCTGAGGGGCTGAGGGCGACATCGGAAGTTGAAACGAAGTCGTTCAATGGATCTAGAAAATGTAGGATGGCAAGTAGGATACAAAGGTCTTCATTGGCTACGGTGATTTATTACGTTGCAATTTAGAGCGATAACGTTCCGTCAAGTTTCATACGACTTAGACCACCTTGCAAGAAAGCAACTCGAATCTAGTTACCTTTCCGTTAAGCAAACTTAAACTAACAATTCTACCCTAACTTGTTAATTAGAACCCCATATGCGACCAAAGCGGAACCGATTTTTTGGGATTTCAGCGATTTTAGAGCTGATAAAGCGTACTTCTAGCGAAAACTCAATTCATTTGCCTTAGCATGGTGACATTCGCATATAAACAAAGAGCACTCTACTGAATCTAGTTATGATCGAGTACGATATCATTTCCTCTGCAGCTTACCCCCTTTTCCTCGGTCTTGCGTCAGGCACTGGCGAAGCTACATGACAAATGTAAAGAGTACCATTGGCTTGTAACGCCATAAAATCGCTTCCCCTCGTGCAATACAATACTTCGATTTGTCATCGCCCGGATTCGAACGCCGTTCAGTAAATCGGACGGTCGCTGATGCACCGGCAGCCCCCCCAGCGATTACCACAAGTCGTAAAACATTGCAGAACGTCAAGGAATTGGCATTGGCTATTCCCTACTCATCCGCACCCTATCCGCGTTTGTCAGTCCCCTCGACCGGGTCCGCATCTTTCCGAGTCATGACCAGCTCGCCTTTACACTTCGATTGCTCTCGCTTGTCTTCCAGATTTCTTTTCCTCGAACGATTGGTCCTCCGCCCTCGTGTCGGCGTCAGCATCGCCGCCGTGCCAAGTATCTGCGCGAACGGAGCAGGACGGAACGTAGAAGAGGTGAAGAAGGGGAATCGGGAGTTGGATGGCGGGCGAGTACGGGGAATTGGTGGAAGAAAAACGCCGATTTTCGATCTCTGATCACGTTTTACCTTCGTCTTCGTCTCTTCCTCGACCGGAGAAGTGTGACGCCGCCGGCTCGAGTGTCATCCTCGCCGCTACGTCGCGACGCCACCACGCACGAGGCAGAATAACAGACACGAAGTGTTTCTTCGACCATTGTCGATGGTTGTCAGCCCGAATATGCCGGGGCGGGTGGCCTTCTTCTGACGGTGAAACGATGTTTGCAGAAACAGCTATGGCTTCAATAGCTTCGCCTCAACGTCTGCTACGTGAGCGTGGCCACGCACTGCAGCTGAATCCACCACGGTCAGCGGCTGGTGAAGAATTAACGCGTGACCAAGTTGAGATGATGCAATTAGCTGTCTGTTCGCATTGGGACAAGCCCTTAGCTAAAGTCAATCGATGCCATTGCAATGCTTTTCGTCACAGCTCTGCCTATGAGTAATCGGGCTTCAAATAAATAAGCGTCAAATAAATGTGAAGATAATTATAACCGAAGCAGAAACAACAACACAGGCACACATATCTACATACACATTTATCAAACATTTTTCTTTCGATGAGTTACTTTTTCTGTTTAGAGCATCAAACAATAAATGCCTGTTCAAAAGATTCGGCCAGCTCTGAAGTTGTGGCGCTTTCAGTCGACGACGAAACACTATATCAAGATTCAACAACGATGGTCAAAGCCGCCGCTTTAGTTCTATTTAGCGTAGATCTTCACTAGCTGTGAGGACCTACACTATTGTTACACAATTATTGACTATTGTGTAGCCGTCATTAAACACCATTACAAAGAAACCCGCAACAAACCGGCGATCGGATGGATGAATATCGTGGTTAATATGTTCTTGCCTCCGGCCCTTGGTCGACTCGGTTTCGTTGTTCTCGCTCTGAGGACGTCTCTAGCGCGGAAAATTTCCGATTTCTGATAGATAAACAAGTACGCAACGCGTAAGCTCGTACGGCCTTGACAGCGGGAAATTAAGCGCGGAGCGAAACTTGTAATTTCAACAAGATCTATAGTCGAACAATAACAGACTGCCTACTTCGAGACGGCGAGCAGAAAACAGGGTTATTTTCAATCACAAAGATCGAACAACGCTTTAGGCTAAGGACCGCACTTTGTAAATAGAGCCATACAGTCAGCGGTCGCCAGAGCACAATCAGGACTAGTCCTATTGTTCACACTGCACAATAAAGACAAGAGTTCTTAACATAATACAACAGGACGAAGGGTCGTTGAGCTGTGATACATCAGTGCTTGAACACAGTAGTCGAGCGCCTTTGCCAGTGGTTGGTCAGCTTTGTCCGATGTGTTTAAAAGGTTGATTGGTTGATTTTCCGCCAGAATCCCATGTGCGTGTCGTATCCAAGCTAGTCTCAGAGTGCAGATCCCCGCAAACTGAGTGGCCCGTCAAGCAACACTCGATATTCGGTGGGAACCTCAAACAGGGTCTCGTTGCAGTTCCCTCAGATCGAATAGGTTTTTTGGCGCCAACTTCTGATCGAAATGCGCCCTCCGTATGAGCTTTGAGTTTCGGGCTGTGCACAATCGCGGTGCCATAGTTGTGAACAATAAACTTCTACGTAGAGGCGATCGCGAACAAAGCACTGACGCTTAATAACTTAAAATTATACCATTTTAAGTTTGAGATCCGACTAACGTTTAGGGGCGCGAACTAATTAATATGTACGGCCTCTATCGACCGACCGACCGACCGACCGTCACACGTAACAAGGTATAGACAAGGTACCTATAGAAGCACTTAATGGAGCTGCTATTTACCTACCTCTCAACGCAACAGAGTGTCTATAGCCAGTGATATCCCAATTGGCCACACGTGGGTTGTCAAACCTGTCCACCACGAGGATCTCAGCCTTGGAAGCTATTCGGTGGCGCCGCGGCCCACACAACATACAGGGTGTATAACCTCACGAACAAATGCATCTAACAGGCAGCTGCAGCTTTACAACCGGTAGTACATAGGTGTTGTCCGATGTTGTCGACGACATAAAACCAGGCCTGGATTTGGCCAAAAGAAGATCCAGCTGTGCTTTAATTTGTCACGAGAGACTCCACAAAGCGCGACCTCAGACATGGTCACCACGACGCTTGGCTAAACGAGGACTAAATCATAACGTAAGCGGAAAGCAATTTGAATTTGCTGAATTTGCAGCTTGACGATGTTGTCTAGGCCTCATGAGAAAGGAGCAGCCAATCGCAGGTAATAACAATTGAGGACGAAGAGAAAGCGTGCGCATACGAAGAATGTTTCAAAGACGGAGCACACCGCCGACCCTAAGGAGGTGATGATAAGTTGTGCATATCTTTAGGCAAACGTCTATCTTGTGAATTTTGTACCAGCTTGGCTTGTCAATGTTTCCGAAATTCATCGGTGCCCATGGCCACGGGTGTGCGTTTACAATAGTTTTCGTGCAGAACGGGGCTTTGGCGCCTGAAACGGATGCCGCGGATATACTTTTGGCTAGAGTGCTATGTGAGGAATAATTCATCCTTAGGCCACCAGCCGTCGTCGTACGGTAGGCGTGTCCCTGCAGTGGCCTGATCAGGACACAAAGAGTATTTCAGTCGTTGGGTTTGGACCCACCCTCGGCCTGCTTTATAACGATATGAACGTATTCCCTTCAGCGTGGAGCTGGCTAAATCCATAACGTACGATTGTACTGCATTGCCTTCCGTTCCCCCCAGTCAAGGCGCATACGACCAGCCCGGGTCTTTTATGACCACGGCATTGGCGTACCTCGCGTGGGTCAAACTTCCCGGTTTTGTGCGCTTCGACGAGAGCTTAGATCCGACCTGAGCCCCGTTAAAAGGAGGGTATACTGTGCCAAAACGCCGCGCGGAAGTCTGCTTTTGAAATAACTCCACGTTATAGTTCGGTGAAGGTGACCTCTCGCAACTGTGTAAAACTCGCAACTGTTGTTGCTTACCGAATCAACCAACAATGGTTGATCTTTAAGACGACAAAAACTGCGGCCATATTTACAGGCGTGGTCTGTCACCCCAGTGACATGAATGCTTGTTGCGTTGAAACGTCGAACGATCGTATAGATTCTGGCTCGACGTACGTGTCACAGGGATTATCGTTCGAAACATATTTGACACTTCGGTGGATACGTTCGGTCCCCTAACTGTTAACCATAATCGTCAGGACACAGTGACGTTGCAGAGGCAAAAAAAGAACCAAAAAGGGGACAGTCACTGTTCGGCCAGTTTGCTTTTCAGTTGCCTCGTCCCCACAGGCGGACATGCGCGCACCCGAATTCACTCGTTCGTCACCGGTTAGCTCCGCCATTTCGTACGCTTCAGCCTTCTTCGTGTTCCTCGCGACGTTCTCGAAATCCTTAAGCATCTCTGTCATTCGTTTTTGCCGTAATGAAGTACGTGACCCACTCACCGCTTTATCAACAAACGGTAACTACCGCAACGTCGCCGTGTGGGCGCCGCAGAACCAATAGGCGCTCGATTCAGCTCTATGCGATGAAAGGGCTTTCTAACGGCCTCTTTCCATCTCTCCTCTCTCTCTTTCTGTCGCTTTCGTATACTCTTCCTTTTAGCTCCTTCTATTTGGCCCCGTCACTGCTTATACCCTGCCGCAGCTCGGCCGTCCTGCTAAACGTCCCGGAGTCCTGAGTAATGACCAGGTTGCCACTCCACAACCCGCCTTGCCTTGTCGCGTACCCATCGTCCTCCAACCGCAGAAAGACACTCCAGGGCGCTCCAGGAGTTTCAGGAGCTCCGTAATTCGGGATACTAACTAGCGTCGATGAGCGCTCATTGCTCGTAGCTAGGCCTCAGCCGCCCTCCCTGCTCAAGTGTCATTGCGGGCAGACACGCGTGTTAACATGTGCACGGACATTGCTGCCATCGCAACGAAGGTTTGACACCTTCGTTTCATGGACGGAACATGCACACAAATATACCCCTACACATGCCCTAGCACACTCTGACATTTTGACGGCAGATGCTCTCGTACGTCGGAGCTGGCATTGAGGAAGGCGAAGCGAAGCGTCTGGACGCGGTAAACCATATGCGGACACTGTGGAGGACCTGTTCGGGCCTGCGGGGTCGCGCGCAAACTAAACGACCAGACTCACCGTATGTGGTCAATTGTACCGAAGGGGCACATGTGCCTGCTTCCAGACCCGCCGAAGATTCTACAGTGCGGACCGGTCGACCCGGCAAGTGGCTGAACGGCTAAAGTGCTAAAGCTAAACAGAACCGCGGTCTCTTCGGCATGACTTTCGTCTGTCACGCTCTTCTCAATGGCCATTTCCCAGCCTCGGTATCGGTGACGTGCCCCTACGTGCTCCGAAAACCTCTGTCGGTTAAAAAAAAACCCCTAAAGGCGTCGTACGCCGCCTTTAGGGGTAAACACTCACAGCGGCGGATCGAATAGCAGACGACACATTTTTGGCGTTGTTATTCCAATTAACGCCTGGGGACATTGTCAAAAAAAAGAAAGAAGGAGAACCCGTCGTTGTACGTCTACGGGTCTTCTTGTTGTGACTGAGAAGGCAGGCGAACAGAACGAAGCCCTGCCCTGTTTTCCTGCTTCGCCGGGTGACGTCCATAACTTCCAGCGGTCCGGGGGATACACATCGGAAGCTATTAATATTTCGGGTAGCACTCGGGCTGGTCCGCTGTTAACTAGTTATTGGTTCTGTCGCTTAGTAGCGCCCGTTAAGTACACTGTAATGGTTGGAGGGAAACAACTTCGAGAAACGGCCACGTTTTTGCTGTTCCGATAACGGGTAAACGCGTGGGCATATAAGTTGAGCTTGCGACGAAACATGCTAATTGGATTTGAAATGCTGTGCGTTTACCGACACAAACTTAGTTGCAGCCAATGGACGTTGCTTAAGGAAAAAGCAACTCGTCGATTGGGTATTCGCCATCACGAGAAAAACTTTGTCATAGAAAGTTCCAGAAACCCTGATTACACTCATTCAATTAATCCAGCACACCGAGATCAAAGTCAAGGAAAACTTATACACGCCTAGGAATCTTATCTCAATCTAGCCTAATGTATAAAGTTAATTCTTAACACCAAATGACTCGATATGAACACTTTTGAGAGGACTCATGGTCACTCAATTCAAACAAAACATCAGCAAAATGCCAAGAGAAAAGTTCCACCCTTCTACGGGCCGGCTGATCTTCGTGGGGGCCACCCGGACGCAAACATTACGACACACCACCTGCCTATCTGGCGTCTACGACCTGTGTAGGTAGCGTTATCTACCTTCACGGACGCTTCATGTACCGTAACCTAATAGGCGTTTTCAAATCAGGTCGAGCATCCGACACATGCAAGCGACACATAACTTCATAAACAGCTGGAACTACCCACAGCCACCGCCGTGGCCTGGAAAGTTGCCGGTTTGCGTGTATTATGCCTGCGGCTTCCGTTGACGGCTATGCGTACAGCGAGTCGACGGTCTGCAGAGGAACTTAGCGGACAAGCGTGACCTGTTTTCGCATCGAGTGGAGGCCGCCCACCGGCGCAACGTAGCTGGAGAAGACCTCGAGCTGTTAATACGTATCGGTCACCTTTTCGGTGCGTGTCTATGAATGGCTCGTCTGTAGAATGGAAAAAAAGTTTCAAACACGATAACAATTGTGTTGAAGTAAGCGGCTTTTCAATTTCAAGCCGGTCCAGTTCAAGGTTCCTACGACATGGGGTCTCTATATCGGTGGCATCGACAGTTCTCCGAAAGGACGAAACCTGCCTTGTCTCCTAGGCCTCTTTTCGAGGTTTTTTTGCCTTCTCTGGCGCAAAGATCAAAGCTTCGGCTAGCCAACTTCGCAACATACTGGTACCTCACAGGTTGGCCAGCAGTGTTGCCTCCGTAAGACAGGAATTGGTTGTACAGGTGACTTGAATCACCTCAATACGGAGAAACTTGAATTCACCACCTCAATACGGGGAATACGTCATCCTCGATAGAGATGGTACGCTTAGCATTTCTCAAGCTGCTTCGTATACCGTTCCTTTTAAAGTTTCCAACCTAGGATGCCGCGTCGATACAGAATGCACGCCAATGTACTCAGCTCCGACGGACAGGACTATGAAGCGTTCAAAGGGCAACCAGATATCCGTCGGCACCCGTTCGCCCTTAGCAAAAAAGCTACGTTTCCAAGTGGAGTGGGACCACAACTTGGACGCATCCGTTGCAAAATCTGTCATCCGTCATGGTAGTTCGAAGAGATGCCGGTCCAACCGTGTAGCGCAAATGAACTGTGTTTATTGGTGCTTCGGCATCGATGAGCAACTGTTGAGGGTGGCCATTGAAATAGCGAAACCCCGTATGGTCGATACGCGCCTTCATGTTGCCCATTTGACGAAGTGGACTACACTTGAATTGGTTTCCTAATTGTAGTTAATCGGATTAACGGTACATAACGGCAGAATGGAAAATTGACGATCCAACTACCAGATCCAAGTGGACAAGACGAGTAGATAGGCACTAATGAATCTTACACTTTTTTTCGGTTAACGCCCTCATTTTCCGCATCTATATGGCAGCGTTTCCTTGAACATACATTCGCAATATGTGTATTTTGACACTATCTTTTTGTACAAAGAAACTGTAGGCCGTAAGTTGTTTTCTTATGATCTTTCGTGTCATTCCCGATGAAGAAATAGTGTTTAGACACGGTAGCTCAAATGAGTGCATTTCGCTTTACGGGCCGCTGTATGCGTAAAGTGACGACTCGTTAGCTAACTGACGGTCAGAGACAGATCCGCAAGTATATTCTCGTCTTCTAGAGTGGGTATCTTATGAAGTACACATCAATTTTAGAAGAACTTGAACCACTGCATTGAGAATGAGTTCACTGGTCAACTCAGCCTGTTGATCGAGTCTTCGCTGGTGTGCTACGCGGCTGCAGCTTACGAGGGTGCCACTTCAACGCAAATCCTGTCGAAGAAGCCCCACACGAAGCTGACATCTGCGGTTTTTCTAATCTGCCCTGTTGCACTCTTGAGATAACGACACATTCACCATGCAGATAATAGGGTTAGCGTACGCGTCACTTCGAACCCTCCATACGGTGGTTTAGGGGCGGTTGTAGGTTGTCGAGAGCAGTGATTTAATCGCATGAGCCACCCTGACATCGGGTGCCGCTCAGACGACGCTTAATGAGAACTTCGCATCGTGCAAAGTTTACTGGTTCGGGTCGTGCAGTTCCTAACAACATATTAAGTGACTACATCCGTACATCCTTTGAGCATTGGTTAATTCTACGGGTAGACCAAAGCAACAAGGACAGACGCATTAAATGTCTCGCCTTTTTGCCTTCTCCCGTCTCTAGGATTTTGTCAAATAAAATCGCAGAGATTTTTCTAGCCACACAGACGCCGCGTGCTGGCTCGCAACCCTTTCTCAGCCGTTGGCTGTCTTTCTTCAGGTTCGGTGAACGCCCGAATTCTCAAACTGCCGTGTCATTGCTGAGATGCACCTTTTTCGCGGTCGGTTTCGCCTTTCGAAGTAAGCGAAAATTGTGGCCATATATAATTTCCCTCTACGCTTTTGATATTTCTATGTCTCTCTTTCTCTCTTTTTCCCTATATTTCTTTCCCGACTTGCCACACGCCAACCATAGATTTTCGCACTTCCTAGTCTATCCCTACCCTTAGTCAGTTAGGTTAGCACTCGGGCAGGGGGATATGCACCTAAATCAACGCGTCTCTTTTTCGAGCTAACGCCATTGTTCGCTTGCCTGTCATAGATCCAGTTGTTAGGCAAGGGAGCTGTTATACGTGCATGGATGGCTTGCCACGTCATCCCCGACCATGTTGACTAACGTCATATCGCGTCTATTCCTTTTATCCTTCACCAAAATATCTCTCCAACCAGCTCAACGCTAACCCTCGCCACGGCCGAGTTCCAGACCACTTTCGACCCCCGGGGCCGGAAAGTGCACAGGCATCGCTTTCCCTCTATGGTTCTCTCGCGGCCGCCTGAGATGTTCACAGTGTTCCGAACGCAACGGTAAGTCTCTGTTGCTCTGCTTACGGCGATTCCGCAATATCGCTTTCGACAACGCAGACGACCCACATTTGGTGGGACTACCCTCCCACGAGCCCTGGCTATGAACACGACGTAGGCAGTCTTCGCATATTTCATTACACACACACACACACACACATTCGTACGCGTTTCCGCGCCTCGCCGGCGTTGACAAGTAGATTAATTTCGAAGTTTCGCGCCCGAACTCTCTGCCTCATCCGAAACGGCATCGTAGAGATGACGGCGGGAGGGGCAACTGTAAGCGAACGGTTGCAATTCCAGTCGATCCCTCGACGGCAAGGTACTCACCGAACGCCCGCCGTCAATGGGAACCCACGCCTGCACGAAATCCCAAAGTTTAATCCCCACCCTAGCCAGACACATCCATCCCTCGTGTCAGACCCTTCACCACCGCTGAGACTGGCAAGCGACATTCACCCGCAAACTTTGCGCTTGTCACTTATTGACAAGCAGAAGCCATGCGTCTGCTGACTGCGCCAAGCCTGAACGTGGGGCTGACAGAAAAATCAGTTCGCAGGTTGTGCGTTATGGGGTTGGGGGCGGAAGGCTTTTGCGGTGGAAACGGGCGCAAGGACAAAGAAACTTGAAGACAAGATACTGAGTTGTTAGGAGAGCATACTCGTCACGAGTCGTTTGGGTATGCCACTGGAGAAAGGCAACTTTTCGTGCGGTCTCGGTCACACATGGCTTAAGGTGGACAGCGGAATTCAAATGTTTGTTCGTTCTTGCGTCCGCGAAGTTGTTCGAGGACTTCGTTCGAAGCAACGTTTGTAAATGCAGAGCCAACAGAGTGAATGACCGAAGACATATAACGGACGAGAACAGCAGCTAGCGGGTTGCAGGCATGTTGTTCTGCATTTGAGAGCGTTGCTTCGAGCAAGGTCCCCGAACAACTTGGAACGAATTTTGAACAAACAAACATTTGAATTTCGCCGCTTATATCAAGCCATTGTTCTGCTGTGGCCAATTGGCCTTCATAGGGTCCTAAGCATATCATCCCGAAAGCGCATTGTTAGTCATCTGACTCTCGCATATATAACTGTTCGTCTATTATAGATGTGGAAGAAAAATTGTATATACATGTCCGCTACATCCATACGTTCGTTTCATTTAGTCGTGCGAGGTAAGCTGTGTTTAGTAAGCAACGACAAAAATACTGGCAAAAAAGCTATGCCGAATATCTCCTCTGGAGGCACAAAAAGTTCTTCATACGCACAACGGTTCGACGGCCCAGTCTTGTAGCCTAGCTTTTAAAGGCGCAAGTTCGCCCTATCGTGCACAAGCATGGAGGACAAAGTTGCACGTTACTCCATACTTAGTCCAAGCGTCTTATAGGTATAAATGCCCCGTGCATGTATGCATATAAGTCTTTAGCAGGTGCTCCTGTGACTGCATCCGGTGGGCGCTGTCACCCATGCACGTTTAATTATGCAGGTGCAAGTTTCGCGCATTCGGCGCTCCTCAATTGTCGGAGTCGCCGGAGCGAAGCAGGATAGAAAGCAATTTTAGATGCAACTCATCATATGCGACACAGGCGGGACCGTATGGCAGGAAGCTCTCTCGGAAAGTCATGTCGCCTTCTAGACATAGGACATAGTTTGCCGTTAAGAATTTTTATTACGTCAATGATTGTAGGTCGAGGGCGGGAAGTTCGGGGTGGGTGATACCCGCCATCATCTATTCGACATTGCCCAGTCTACTGTTCGTGTTCGTCGTTCTAGGCTTAGGCATTCGGGAGTGACGCAGAGAACTTCCTCGGTTGGATGAATTTTGTTGTGTAATTGAGGGGGGTGGGTGAGCATATACATGTATTCTGATGTTAGTATAACGCATATATCCATGTGAAGCACTAACAACTAGCAAAGAAAAGATTAATAAAAAAGGCTTGATGTTTTTTTTCATTCGTGGAATCGCTTATGGTTAAGATCTAATCGACATTTTATTTTTATCGGAAAGCTGGCAATTTGTCTCGAACACAGTTTGTAACATATCGAAGTATTTTTAATGACTATACCTCTAAATCAATTTGCAAAATAATACGTAAGATAAGCTTGTATGAGATACGTCACTCGGATGTACGATCATCCGGATCGTACTGATGTTTCGCAGTAACGCTCGCCAAACGGAAAATTTGTTTAAATCGTTTTACGAAGACGCATTTATTAATTTTTTGTGTGAAAAATAGAACACGTGTGTTTAATGGGCTTTTAATAATTTTTTCTACTGGTTACTGCCTGAGTAGAAATCCAAATTGCTATTTTGCCGAATCCACTATTGAACTTCTTTTTGTCAGAGCCCGTAGGATTTGTTAGTGAACAAAATTATTGCGTATGGGCTACTTCGTTACATTTACCATGCATAATAACTTCGTTAATCTTTCAAGGACGCTCTAGCAGATGCGACAACCTTGTCTAATTACGCTTGCATAAAGAACTGGTTTTCAGGTTAAAAAATTCTCGAATCAGGCGTGATTTAAGCCAAAATCAGTAAACAAAAAGGTTTAATCACCCCTCAAGCATGCGTGTTTTATTGTTTGCACTAAATAACAGGTACGTAATACCTAGTCAAACTTTCAACGCGCACTCTTTGTTGTGAGGGTGTCAATATGGATCACGCCCGGGTGAAATATCTTACGCGAATTTATTGCTATATTATTTTTTAAATTTACGTAA
>MNPL01015947.1:0-14027 GCA_002081605.1 Tropilaelaps mercedesae | reverse complement strand
GATGTATATATATATATATATATATATATATATATATGTATTCCGAAGAGAATGTTCTTTCTGAATTGACCGGTCAGCAAAGGCTTGAATATACAATTTCGGTCCTTTACTGAATACTCAATTTTCTTAGGTATATATATATATATACATATATATATATCTGTCAATGACGCTGTAACCATTTTTGACGACGTAACGCAGTCGTAAACTTCGATTGGCTACAGTTCCATATTATACTACAACCGGGAGTTTTTGTAAGACTAACAAACATTTATTTTTAAAAAATGTACACATGCGCTCGTTCTCTATTTTAGCAAACATAATAATCCAAATTTTTTCTCACATTGATGCAATCGAGTTTACTTCGCAAATCAGACGCCGACCAGCAGAGAGTGAAGCGTGTTCCCTTGGTGGATATTCAAGTGTGTGAATAACTGATTTTGCATAAGCGCATGCTCAGTTTCTCTGTAATGTACCTGCGCAAAGACTTGGCAGTATGTACGCATTTAAAAAATCTTGTTAAACCCGTCGACCGACTGCACGGGCACACTGCAAGGTGGCTACATGAACTGCACGGTTAATTCGCAAGTGAGCGTGCAGGCTATACTCGCCTACGTGCAGGCAGTTCGCAGAACGTACAACTATGAGGTAACATAGTAAATTTGTATCCGGATAAACACAATAGAACCTTGAGGCTTCACTTGGTAAAGCAAGTCGCTTCATTAGCAAGATACCGAACATTGTGGCAATACAAGGAGCATATGGTATAAAACCATACAAACGCACTAACCCCAATATGAAAATATTTTCAAACTAAGACTGCAAAAAGATTAAAGAACTTAGATGGTACCACCGGGTGCCTGATTAAGTCTACCTTCAGTTTATTTGCTGTTCATCTATTTGACCATAAATCGCTGCATACCGTCGTATTGAGGTGGGAAAAGTCTGTATTTGCTACTCGCAGCCAACTCTAATGAAGACAACGAGAACGCTTGATAAGTTACTCAATGCCGGCCATAAGTTAACACCACATCACCCTAAAACACAAGCACAGATACGGCTACCACTCTTGACATCAGCTTCTTACTAATGTAGATTCGGTAAATGAATTGACAACAGAGCGGGTGCGAATGCAGAACTGTGCTTTATTGTTAACGGAGAAGTTAACATTTGCAAAGTATCATCGTTCTCTGCGGCAGAGCGAGTCTATCAGCGACTGGAACAGTTCCGCGAGATGTCGAATCGCCAGACAAAAGGCCATCAACGCTTACGAGTCTAGCCATGGTCAGTGCTTTCGCCTGGTTTCCCGTGCACGGGTGTGGGGACAAGGACGTAGCCTGTGCAAGGAACTAGAAGCCGGGTAAACAATAGCGATTCACTCTTCCTCGGAAGAAGTTACGCTACATTCCACCTTACCACCTCCGTCACGCTCTTGGACGGTATACTTGTCGTCCAACTCCTGCTTTACGGTTACCGCGCACAACTTTTCATTCACTCGAAGCGCGATCTGGTATTTCTTTAATTTAGTCTCATCATCCTGCAAAGAACGGCAATCAAACGACATCTCCGCAAGATGAAACGCCTTATCTAGTTCTAGCCTGCCTTTGCAAACATCGGTGGAGACGTAAATTGAGACGGGTTCTTACCATCGCAAACTCTCATTTGTAAGAATCAGACATTACTAGCATTAAAAATGTCTAAAATAAGGTTGAACTTTTGATGCAGAGTTATCCCGACTCAGATATAGGAACTAGCAGTTGCAACAGACCGTGTATAGCTAGAAGATAAAGAAAGAAGCTCGAAATAGTCGATGGGGAAGCTCAGATACTTTCAGACACTAACCTGCTCCTCCTTCAAATCGGTTACGCGCATATCAGCGTTGGCCGTACTTTTATAATCGTCACTAGATTCCTTGAGCGCCTTTCGTGCCTTTTCAATAGCCAAAACCCAGTCTTTGCGAGACTCGGATATGGCAAGCGCTTCGATGTCCTGCAAATAGCAAGAGATATGGACATATTGTAAATACAAACCTTTGCCATACGAGTACACGCACGTACCCAACCGACTGCATCTCCGGTGCACTCACTGCAGATTTTATGCTGAAATTTTCTAGACGTCCTTAGCCAGAAACACTATAACTTATTCCTGGTTTTTTTTTGATAAGAGAGAAACTGTCATGAACACCCGGCTTCACACCCGAGTTTCGCGTGGGTAGTTTGAGATCCCCGCTAAAGACGGATCCGCTCCACTAAAACTCGCGCGCAGACTGGCCTTATCATTACTTCAGCCACTTTTCGCTCCTCGCATTCTCGCGACACAAGCTTTCCTACAGTCTCCTGCATTTTTGAGCTTTAAAAGCTATTCACTCAAACACGACAACGTGAACGAACCTTCTCCTTATCGTTGGTGACCTCAGCGCTAGCGGACGAACCTTCTTCCATAGCGGCTGTCTGAAGTGAAGGGCTTCCGGTGTCCGGCTCGGCTTCACCCGAGCCCGTGTCACTGCTTGAGGCGCCGTCGCCATCTGGAGGAGCCAAAGCGCAGCCGTGGGTTGTACTCCACGCACACAGCATCGCACAGCATAACGTCACTCGGAGCGACTTTTGGATAGCACGCATGGCTAAATCAGTACCTGATATGTTGACGATAGAACACTGATAGTATGGGGACATGCACGCGGATAGCGTATGCTATATTATTACGCTGTCGAAAGTGTCCCAATGAGACACAGACATTTGGCAGCAAGTCTTCACTGACAGAGGTGTTTTTATATACAATAATCATCGAATAAGCAGACTGGACGATGGTAGCTCTTGTGCCAGTCGTAAACATACTATCCAGTTCAATTTAGAGTTATAAGGAACGCTTTATTGTTAGAAGCCTCCAATAGTGAGAAGAAGTTTAAATCATTCACGAGCTCAACTACGACAATCTTAAGTTCCACGTTATTTTTACGTCGAAATTCTGACTCCTTGAGGAGGCTAACCCGACCCCTTGGGGTAACTTTATAGAAGTGCTACCCAGCCTACAATTACTACCGCCGCTTTTGCCAGCCGCTACGAGCCATACTCACCGTCAATGAGACTGTTTCAGGTATGAGCTCAGGAAGGAAATCGGCGTTGCTCTAGTGTACCACTAGAACTGGACGTGCCGTGAAGTGCTGGTGTTTTTATTTGGCGATATAATAGGTTCCACTTCGTCAAGCACACCCTTCTCCAGGGGTTCGCCCCGCTTTATGTCATTGACTGTTGTCATGTTAAACGCCCCAACTCTTTTTCACGAATGCCACTCATTTGGCATTGTTGTTTTCTTCGGTTTTTTGCTTAGTTTTTTTTTCATTTTAGCGATGAAAACATTCTGGCTATGTATTTGCCTGTCTGTATGCATGTCGTTCGAAATTTCTGGTGCTTTTCGATTTTAATTACAATCACAATTAGTACGTTAGCTAGCGACGGCTACGCATTCGTTATTCTGTCAGAGCGTCAAGCGAATCTTTCTATGCACATTGCTGTCCTCATTGAGACATGATGAAAGCAGAGGACTCGTTCAAACAAACTGAAACACATTGTCTCTGTTGCTACGACTATCAGGGAAGGTATCCATCTGGGAATAGCCCAGAAGAGAGAGCGGTATAACTCTAGGTCTACAGGCGACACATCTGCACAGAGTGTCTGCATACAGATGCTGATTGAATAACGCTAACCGGAAACAACAACTACTAGAAAGCGACTAGAAAGATGATGACAACAAGACTATTAAAATGCATACGGGTGGTAAATATTCGGGGGGACAATGGCCAAAGAGAATATGAGATTGGTAATCATTTATCATGGTGGCAGTTATTAGTGTCAAGACTTCTGTGCTTTCATTTACTTATATCTGCAATATATTTGCTTTTTCCGTATGTTTAGGGTGACTAGCACGAAAAAGCTAAATTAATGTATTGAACAGATAATAGGTTACCATGGGATGAGAGTGCTTCGTTTTATTGAAGACGGGGGATGCGATATTCGTTGTTTCTCTCGCCCTATATACAAATATATGTATATATGCTTAACGTTAAATTTTCCCAGAAAATTAGACTAGATGTCAATTTATGTATTTGTGTGTTGTCTGACAATGAGAACAGTTAATCAGTAGTTCATAAAAGAACATATTAGATAAGACATCTATAATAATTTTAGTCGGGTTGTGAAGTGCTGTGAGGTAACACTACACGGATGCAACATTTATGCGTCCAATGAGCTCGTCGACATCAAGTCTCACTTGTCCTCTAGAAGGGTAATACAGTGTATCAATAAAAAACCGATTTTTCTTCTCACTATTTCTTGAGCATGTCAAATATTATATTGTTTAGTCGTTTCCTTGAATATGAATCATTCGCATTTACTGTACATCTCCTTACTGCTACATCGACAACAAAATATGTTTGGTGACCGGGTAAATAATACGACGCTTCATAGAGGCTTCTACATATAACAACTTGCTCATACGAATTTTTAGTATAGAAAGGATTCCTTAATATTTCGTTTTATTTATGTGTATAGTTTGATTGGATTAAGGTTTTAATAAATAAAGTATGTTGAAATATACATAAGGAGTGCGGTTAATAATTAGTTGTGCCGAGATGCTACGTATATTACTACTGGGTTTCATGTTGAACACATGAACCATAACTTAGCACTAAAACTTCTAAGAATGAATATCCTTATCCAGTAAAATACGATTACACCTAATTTATAGACATCGTAGAGTTATCAGATTCACCAGATTCGTGGACTGTGACTTGAAGGCCAAAACTGTTATTTTTACAGGAATCGTCTACAGTCGTCTATAAGATCGTTGCATTTGATTTCATTCGTCATTTGCAGTATCCCATACCAGTAACGACGTCTATGGCCTGAAGTTTCCAGATCACTTTCATAGAAAGGCGCAAAAGCATCGAGGCTCATATAGACAAACAGACCACAGAGACTATTTCTCTCTTATTTAATATATCACAATAAGTCCTCATTTTCCACTTACTCCATTCTGAGCATGATAAACGATGCAAACGCCACGCTTTATTTTACCGAAAAACTATGTCGCTTTAATGCTCCAGTTATCAGGAGACTGAAGCTTCTCATCTATGCCCTTGTCCATCTGTCTACGTCACTCCATTGACGTTCCATCTCTGGAAGTCGTCATGAAGTAGTGCTGAACGTGTTTATTCGGTAAGATGAGCAGCCACATCAACTCACAGAATCGGTAAGCAGACAAGCCGTATACTATGAGGTAAGTGGTGAGAAAGTCGGAAACAAAATCAGGCGACCCTTTTTTTGTCACTCGACCACTTAACTGGTCAATGGCCCTTAACGTTTGAGAATACCACCAGGAGAAGCAGGGCTAATTATTAAGGTGGAATTACGATATTATAGAGAAATAATAAAATGAAGTTGATAAGACTTTCTTATATAGCTAACACCTAAGCAGTTTTGCAGCACTACTTCCCATCTTATCACATTTTCGTAGGTGTAATAGACGCATTTATCATTATTGAAAAAGTTCACAGATAGGTTTGCAAAACGGGAGCAAGAAAACTGTATGATAGAGAACCTGAATCTTATAATATTTATGTTTTTTTGTGTACTGCAAATTGTGATATTACAGGGTGACTAAAGCATGAGAGCCTATTTCAAGGATTTATAAAATCACCTACATTCAACTTTTTCAGTTTCTTTTGTAGGGAAGCTTACGTTATGATAACTTGTTTGGTATATATTATGTTTGGTATTATGTCGATTATAGCAAGAAAAATTTCTGCACGCATTTGTCTTGCGATTCGCAATACTTGCTTCGCGAAGCTGAGTAACAACCCTCACGTCACATATGCCTGCAATTGTTCGCCTGATTTCGCGTATACATATGAGCCTCCAGTCAGTATCCGACCGTGCCATAGCATTGAACCGTATGAGTCATAAAAACGCCTATTATATTAATCCAGAGGAAGCTATTGATTGCCACCCTGCTTCATGAAAACTGACAATGTCATTGAATTATGTCAGTATGGGTACGCAGTGTCCGTCAGGTGACCTTATCGGCGATACTCGAGACGACGGCGCGGCACCTCTTGGACTGGGAGTACTTTCAGCGTGAATCTGCAACTGATCCAACAATTCCCTCTGACACACCAACAATTACGCGGAGCAGCGGGCGTCCAGACGTTGACTGCAGAATCAGGCAGTGACTGGCATTCGAGGTTACCGGCACTAGATTCAGCTTTAGAGAGCCCTACAGCAACAAACATAACAGTCGGCTATGGTAGAAAAGGAGTTCATTCAAGGTTGCCGCCACTAGATTCAACCTTAGAGAGCCCTACAGCAGCAACCATAACAATCGGTTATGGTGGAAAAGGAGTTACGGAGCGCGCGACCTTACTTGATGGCCAACGAGTTGCACTGATATTATATCCCAGTTTGTCGATTGCGATGGTTCGGTCTAGTTTGCGGAGGCTAGAGCGTCTGTGTCTGAAGCTGCCCAGCGACAGCGTGCGAGCGCCAGTTGACTCTTTATTTATATTCAGTTTACTTTCTAGTTGACGTTATTTCGCTCAGCCTCGTCGTCCTCAGCAACACAATTAACAATAAGGTTTCCGAATGGCGGCCATTTAGCAAAAAGGAGACCTCGATGAGCTCTTGTTCAGAGTACGCTGTCATGCTGGAACTGCTCGAACCTGGTAGCCGCTCACAACGTCTGCTGGAACGTTCAGCACATTGAGCGAAAACTATAAAAAAAATTTCAATCCAATCTGTTCTATCTAAAAGGTGTGCTGACGGATTGGCTATCAATGGCCCTTGTTGGTATCACGTGCTCGTGCATGGAAGTTGCCCAACGAACGAGCCGTTTTTAATTCACTTGAAGGGTGTGTTCAATTAAAAGAGTGTCACCCTCGTGATGTTACACTTCGCCCTTTGTCCAATCTATGTGTTTAGTAAATAGAGCTTTGTCATGCTTTGCATAGAGATCAGTCTGCTGATGAGCTTTTATGCGCTCTACACGGCAGAGCTACATAAAATAGCTTTATTAACTCTGCGTTATACATAACGCTGCGGGCGTTCCATAGATGGCAATTTTTGCCGTTGGCCGAAGGTCCGAGAATGAAAAGTTAGTGCTTCTACCAGTAGGCCTAATTCATTCATGTGACATAGGTTTGATATTTTTAGCCCAGCGGTATGATTCGCCCTTGGTAAACTTTAGCCTACATGTTTTTCTCTTTAGAGAAAACTGCAACTAATTCATATGATGTACACCTTTATATATCACATGAAGTCGTTGTCTAGCGTAAGCATGGTTAATGGAAAAACTTGGAAAGATTTAGTAATTATAGATGTGATATTTTTGAAGGAATTGTTCATGCTGTGTCCCGGTGCTACCCGTGTATGTTGGAAGCCCGAACGTGTTTTTTAAAATGGTTCGATAATAAATTACCGCTGCTTTTAACTGAGCAAAATCAGTATGTGTATGTTAATTTAACAAGATAAATGTTTACAAAGCATAAATATTATCCATTTGTCCGCTTATTATTATTATCAGTTATTATCCACTATTAACGAATGTGTTACGAAGCGTTAACCATGACAAGTGCTAGCATATCTAAATTATCCCATAGGGTAAAGCGCTACCGCCCTACAATGGCGGATGTGTTGGATAGCTCCATTACTAGTAGAAGTTAAATGCTGTATAATATATTCAAATTATTCGCTGATTCGTTTACTAATCTATTAAAATCCAAGTGCATTTAATGTAAACTGAGAATGAGTGGACCTAAAGCTGCCATCAACTGACTACGTTGAGTTTTTGGGCTACCATCTCTTGTCTAGATGTGTCTCTGCAGTCGGAGTTACGTTCCTAACCTACTAATAAAATCAGTTTCCCAAGAGATGCCAATTATCTCTTAAAATTTGTCATCCAGGCAAATGTCCCACCCATGCCGCGACTAATGCACTTTTACTTGTACAACTACGGCTATGCCGTTGCATAATTCTGTAATTCGCGCACAGCCGCCGCTAAGCCTCGGCTCTGTACCCCCCTCCTACAGTCTTACCATGACAAGCGATTAATGATGACCGCAGTCCTTCGCCTTGGCAGGCACCTACTGAGTTTCTGCCTGAATTGGATGAAGGCTAACGAAATCTGATCTAACTACTTGGCCTGGCAGTGCTCAAGCAACGAACAAACGAGTCGCATCGGAGCGGATCGGTTATCTTCGAATTGACTGATTCAGCGACTCCATCCACCTGAACCCAGTAATTGAACGACGCCGACTCTGAGCCAGAATATAGAAGATGCAGATACTGACAGATGTTACTAAACCGCAAATCACGACATAGTGATCCTTGATATCATATATTGCCAATGCCAACGGAGCGATACAACGGAAAAGCATGAAAGATGCTACGCAGTGCGAGAATGCGTTTCATCCCATTGAGATGAAAATCGCATACGGCCGGTGCAGGCAATCACTAAACAAGCCGAACGCGAGAAAAAAGCCAATTGGAAATAAATAAGCGGCTGAAATGACCCGAAATAGGCATTTATGTGAGGAATATCCTGTCCATACGCTGGCGTGTTTATACGGTGCGTGCTGCTATGCGGGGTTGGGTGTGAGCGGTGCAAGGCTGTGACGCCGGTTGAAGTCACAATCGCTGGCTGTAAAATCTTCTGTTTGAGCCTTGCTCTCCTTGGCGAATCGTCCGTTGCGCAGACATGGCTCGACATTTTGCTGCTCTAAGCGAAAACACTATTCGATTAAGCGCATTACCGTTGGGCATTCTGGATATTTAGTACTATATCTCCTACAAAAGATGATTTATATGCAATTATAACCCTAATAAATTTGGTAAGAATCGAACACAAAAAAAAAATTATTTTTGGTGGTTTTAGATTGCAGTTTTATTTTTAGGTGGCGGTTTATTGGAAACAATTCTCTCTAAATCTGACGTACGTGCCAAAAATGTATGCATAACATATACACAGATAGATATAGATTTGCCGGTGCAGTATGTATATATGCCTTACCTTGTCATCTAGTATGCCAGGCTAGTATGCTAATGAACGTAGATTAACCTACATGCTTGATATTGGAGTGCATATATATATATATAGCAATCATAAAGATAACCATAATAATATGGCCATAATAAAGAAAAATTTGTTTTGAATCAGTGTGTTTTGACCCTTCGTTCTACAGACCGAAGTTCACGCATATCCGCTGCCATCGCCGGCATTCCGGCGGACTCTTCATCTGTTACCATTTACAACGAATGCAGTTCACATGGTAAATTGCCGCAACGAATTGTCCCATCAGCGACTTCAGTCGAAATGAGTTTACTTTCGACTTAACCCTGTGTTTACTTTAATAGTGACCCTAAAAAATAGTTCCGTATAGATCCAAAAACCTCTGTGAAACTCCATATTTAACCTTCGGCCAGCATTTGATTGTCTTTTGCAGAATTGGCTCATATCAACCAAGCTGATGATGTTTAGTTTAAACAAAAAATGCTTCGGAAAGATATGATATATATGAAAAGTTTCTGAATCTTACATAGAAAGCTATGCTATTATACATTGTAAAGTGCCACGCTGCAAATTTATATATACAAACGCTGAAAGAATACACTAAGCAGGGATAGACGGCCGCAGAGCACACGAAACAGCGGAACTTCCTATGTGGAGCTGTATCACCAGTTGGTCACCCTACAAGCCTTGCTTAGAAAATGCGATTACCTGGCAGATTCTTACGAGGACGACGCTGGATATGATTACTTAAATGTTTAATTGAATGGAGACAAATGCTATTACGGCTCTATGGAAGCGTTCGAACGTGTTCCGTTCTCAGAGTCAGCGTCGAACCTTTTTGGCACCTCGGCTTGACCAATTGTTCCCAGAAAATTCAGATGAAACAACTTCACCTTTTGCCACCAAAGCTACCAGTGTAGCATCAAGATACGTCGAATGACCAATACGTCGACAATTAAATTGCGCCATACTTGCTATCATTAATTATTATTATTTATTCCTTTACTATAATTCTGTTTATGCCTTAGTCTGCGTCAAAAAAACCCTTTCATGTAGCTGTAATTAGCGAGTTTCACATAATTCGCCCGCCCCTTAGGAACCCCTTGGACCACGGGCGCGTCACCTCGCAAGTTTCTGCACGGGAATGCCACGTCTTTACTACCACTTCGCATATCATTACTGCAGTATGTCTAGCATCCACGCCAATTGTCGTGAGACCGAAGTATTTAAAGAAGAAAAATTATTTCATTATTAGACACTAACAAATATAAACTGACCCGGAAGTGTCAGAGCGAAATGGCAGTTACAGCTATATGATCCGGCGGGCAAAAGCCTTCAACCAAATCGAACATAAATATCCCTACGTAGAAAGGCGAGAAAAATCATTATAAGTAATAATGCCGATGTCGTCCATGTTAATAATCGTTTTCGCTACTTATTTTTCTCTCTCTCTCTCTCTGAAGCATCGATTTTTCGTCGGTGCGGTGCGTTCTTTGAAATTGCCTCATGGCGAGGCCTCCCTAGCCGCTCTAGCTAAGCTTCAATGCACTGTTTTCATTTCATGCGCTATTCAGGAGCGAAGGAGGGGCACCGACGGCAATTGTACGACAATCGAAAAATAAACGTATAAACGGAACGAAGCGCATTTCGAAAAAGCTGTAGCAAAACCAGTTTCTTTTCTCCCTACCTGTCGCCTCCACCACCCAGCACCCAAGCATGGCTCATCGCTACCATCTAAGTACCGCTGAAACGAGGGATGAAACACGGTTGACTATCCCAGTGGATCGACGTTATGAGATGAAATGAAATGTCATAATCGGTACTACAATCATCTCAAAGCGAGGCATAATACTCTTAATTCAGTTATCTTACCGGGAATTTTCACTTCAATCAGTCGGGGCATCGACCCGCCGTAACACTGGCCCGCTCTGTGGGAATAAGCGAAAATCGCATAGATGACTCTCTCAGTCGGATTAGGATTTCCAGAGGGAGAGAGTAACAGCGACCAGAGTAAAAATTACAAAGAGATTTAGGCAGGGAAATTGGATGGGAGTATCGATACTCGACGCCCCCACGGGGCCAATGGGCGATGTCAAAGTCCCTGAACACTGCGTAGCGGTAAACCGCTCTGAGGACAGTTGAATTATGTCTGGATAGCAGGGGGTAGTAGTGCATATCGTAATGGCGTTCATAGAGAAAGATTTCTAGTGCTGTGGTAACTCGCAATCGGTTTTCTGCGTCAGGTCCAGTGTGATCAATGTCACAGCTTTGCTTCGGTAGTGTCTGTCATGACGTATAGCTTAATTACGAGTCGTTTTACACTTTTGTAAATTCGGCTACTTTATCAAAATTTTTTTGAAGTAGATCTGCTCACGTTTAAGAAAGACACATTCGAGTTGATGGATATATGCTACGTAAGCAGTCATGGGCCCATAACGCGTCATAGCATAAAATCGATGCAAAGCAATTTCGCTCCATTTTTTCGACTCGGATCTGCTTCTCCTAGTAAATCTAGTAGCCTCAAGTGCACCGAGGTACCCGTGCAGCAAGAGTGTGCCCCGAGCGGAACGCTTTATGCCATCACAGTCATTAAATTATCACGCCACGAAGACTATGGTCATCCGCCACCTTTTCAACAAGCTACTTACCCTCTTTGGCCACCGCTTTGGCAGGTTAGCTAATCTCTGACAGATGCTGGCTGCGGCCAGTTAAGATAAGCGCAGGTCCCTATTTACTAATTCGGTGCAACATTTAGCAACCGTAGCCACAATGTGCAAGCGAAATCATTGTAGGGACGGCGGGATGCTAATGAAGCAAATACAGGGCAACGCCTCTTTTGGTGGACACCCCTGCGCAAAAATATTTCGTGTTCAACGCACCTCTAACCCAGAGTCCACCGCGTCTTTTGACTATTAGATAAGACACTATCGGGAGGCTCGATGGTTGAACGTATACTTGCTACAGTGATTTGCGCAGCGTTTTGTTCGCTCAACATTTGTTCGTCTTTTTTTGCTTTTGTTCGAGAAATCCTGGCAGCATCTATTATAGCCAGCAGAATTTACCTTGGGTGAAAACCGTGAAGCGGCAACTTGACGCTTGCAGGCGGGGGGAGGTTAGTTGTACATTTATTCACCCACAAGCCAACGCACTCAGATCAAGTGATTGGCACCGTACAGGTTGTCATCACAAAATACTTCGAATCGTTTGGGTTAGCGCATCGTCGAAGTATCTGAAGACGCATTAGGAATGCAAACTCCAGGTATAATGTATCGATTGTATTGTAAAGACATTTTAATGTACCAAAGGAACAGGAGCGAAGACAACCACGTTTCAACGATGTGCGATACGCCGTTGAGCTGAGTCAGTTGCCAGGTTACGCGAAAATATCAGTGACACAGCGGTACAGAATTTTGTGGCCCTACGGATATTTTGCATACGAACATACCTCTTATGATCGTTTTGATATATTGTCAATGACCAGGGGCGGACGATATAACTGGAATATGGCGATAGAACAGAATTGGCGCGGCTTTATGTGTTTGTTTTTTTTTGCTCTCATTATTAGTGGCCAGTTATTGGTGACGGGAGACACGTAGAATGAGGCAAAGACGGGCCTGCGCACAAATCGCAAATTGTGCTCGCTTTAAAAACAACACTGGTTTGCCTTCAAGGGTACAGGCACGGCGGAAATGTAACGTAAATAGCAGTGAAAAACGTTTATGGTAAAATTTCATAGATTATCCGGTACAGCAGTATTGTAGTCGTCTACAGCGGGATGCCATTTTTATGATTCTTTCAGCGCGTGTTCCTGGGAAACCAGATGGCCTTCTGCTATCGTTTAGCAACTGCGCGGGACACAGTTACCATGGGAATACCGTTATTATTAGACTAACTAAATAAAAATAATTATTGACGAAATCGCCACTGAGTGCCGCTGTCACTAGTTTTTTTAAATTGCAGTGTCCGAAAAGCAGAGTTACCCCCGCACTGAGGGCAGAGCTTCGTCACTCGGCAGCGTCGATCACCAATAACATTTAACACTGACTGAACCTCGTTCTGCTTTTGCACAGACAACAGATTTATACAGCGGTTACAATGGCAGCGATGCTGTTTGCACGACCTACACGGTTAGGTTGCACGAAGCAAGCACGCCCACTGCCGAGATAGAAATGCTGCGATACTCCTGCACTCTACGTGCACGCCCCTGTCTAGCAGTCACCAAGTCTGGTCTACCAATTGACGAAGACGACGGTTCGTGAGAGTCTTGCACTTGTCGTCAACCCACGATCGTTTGTTATGGCCATACAATTGTTGCTCGACTCATTTTACGGTTAAAAAACATGGCGCCAGCTACACCACTTGTCTGTTGGTCACATTTGTGGAAGGTTAATATAATGTGACAACACATATAACGGGGTATATCTGATCGATAGACCTCGCCCGAGTTTAACACACGCGATTGAAAACGACAACAGTGGTGCGCCTATGGGGACAACAGCCGAGAACCTTAATTTCGGCGTCACCATGTAAAAATCACGCTTCGGTGCATACGTACGTTAAATGTTTTGACTATTAGTTTTCCTCTGTTTGAGACAACCGCCCCGTCTCACAGACACTTTTCAGGGTTGGGCCCAAAAGACAGCAATCGTAGCTAATGCTCCATAGCTTTTTATACGAAGTGCATAAACCCTGCGAGCGGGTGCCCTGGAGATCGGCTACAGTCATGTTAGAGCCGTCGTTTGGACAACCGTTATTCAGGGTGTAATTATTGAGACAAAGTAGCTCGTAAATGTCCCCATCAGACGAATGTCGAATAGCTTTTGTCTTGTAATGTCGTTCCTTCTATGATACCTGGTCCCAGGCCATGACCGGACGCCTAAATCGGATGCGGAATGTTCTGGGGACCGTATTCGACATTATCTTATGTAATAAATATATATATATATATATATATATATATATATATACAT
>MNPL01015941.1:11585-35310 GCA_002081605.1 Tropilaelaps mercedesae | reverse complement strand
TATATATATATATATATATATATATATATATATATAGTATTGACAGAATTCCAAAATCGAACAGTGGCCGTCACATTACCTCGAAAAACTTGATTTTTGGCACATAGGTCAGGACAAACAGAACCCCCACTGGGTAACCTCGGCGGCCGTTCTTGCACTGTACCTAGACACCGTCACTTGGCATGAGCTGTCGTATCGCTTTCGCAAAAGAAGGCGGCTAGTCTCATAAGCCCGTTGTGGGTTATTTACTTTAGCTACGACCATAGCAAAAACCATACGTTTATGTTAATACATTCACCAACGGCTTTTTAAGTCATCGAAATAGGAATCGTCAGCGGCGATGCGGTCC
Organism: Tropilaelaps mercedesae; assembly: GCA_002081605.1. Taxonomy (NCBI): domain Eukaryota; kingdom Metazoa; phylum Arthropoda; class Arachnida; order Mesostigmata; family Laelapidae; genus Tropilaelaps; species Tropilaelaps mercedesae. The sequence goes on along the minus strand of MNPL01015941.1, from coordinate 34,961 downwards.
TCGTGTTGGGATTCCTAGCATGGACAGGTCGAAAGAGCTAAGCAGTCGCTTTAGCATGGCTTGACTATGGGACACGTGGAGAGAAATCGTGTCCACATAGCGATCAGTAGATAAACAGAGGGCCAAGCCATGTGGGAGAATGCGCCGCGATAGACATGTAGACGGAAACGTCTCAAGGGAATTCTATTCACTCCTGCCGTGACAATAACTGTGAAACAACCAGGAAAACGATCAATCTGCTAAACGCGTTCGTCTCAGCATATTAAGACTTCGACTCCGCCGTATCGAATTCTATCTCCGGTGACATATTCCGTGTCACATTCGACAAAAGTCTTCCTATCGACGGTGGTTTCGGTAAAATTTGTAATCGTTATTTTCGCCAACGGCGTACGAAGGCCGGCCAGCACCAGAAACGAATGTCTACATTAACGTAGCCAACTCCGGGAGCAGCTTAGTTATAGGAGGTAGTCCTCTTCTGTATAAGCCGCCTTCTTCGCATTAGCCCAACGTAGGTATATCATGACTCGACGCGTTAACGACCAGTCGTCCATGTCTGTGGGAACTGGACATTTTCGAATGGTTGTTCCTCAAACATCGCGACGTCGACGGGACGCTGCTTGGCCTGCCGGACCGACAAGCCGTAGAAAACATAAAAATGCGGTAGAAACCGCAATTTCAGTCGCTATTGCCACTGCAGAATTTTGTTCGCCTGTACGGTCACGTGTAGTGACGACACGTTTTCGATGGATCAACACGTTATCGACAAACTGAAGTTTTGGTCGTTTTCGTCGGCACTGATATGATACTGATAGTGACAGAGGCAATATGGCGTAGACCGTTAGCCTGCGTTTACAGTACGCACCATTCTTATGCTAAGGCGCATGGCAGGTCACCGATTCGTGACCGGGTTCGGCGAAAATGTCTCCGGCCGGTTGACATGATACTGTCACAAAGATCTGTTAGCAGAGACTTAAATAGGTCCATCGAATTGCCTTGGCGGCACACGCAACGAGACGGTTGGCCATTATCAACACCCTAAGCAGTGCCAAGCTTGGACCGTTGTTGATGGAAGATATCTTAGCGCTTAGCGAGATTCCTTAAGTGTGCTGGATTAGAGGGACACCCGACAAGGCCTGAAGGATTATGGAAAAAGTGGAACCAAAACCACCATGGGGAGAAAATACGGGTAAGGATGGTTAAAAAATGTATTTATTCTGCTGAAGTTATACGACGGCAAACAGGCACGTTAAAAACGCCCATGGGACGAAGAACGCCCAAATTTCGTTGGTTAAACGGACGGAAAAATGGAATAATTTTATTGACCTTTGGCATGTATCGCCACATCGTCATGCAGTTCTGCAGCGTACCATATTTTAAAGTAAGAACGCGATGAAGAATTCGCAGCACAAAGGCTGTAAGACCGTGAGGGGAAGATATGTTTTAATGGGCTAGTTGAAAGGGCTGTACGGCTCGGTCGCAAACCGGCCAGCGGCAACGAGAATTTTCGACTTCTCGGTTATAGGCTGCCGGTTACCAACCAGCTCGGGCACCACATTAGATAACTGCCAAGGCCTTAGATAAGAATCTGCCGGTTACCCGTAAATGCAACCCATTCCGCCAGCCAAGATTGTCCTGGCATAAGGAATTCGCACTCTTTGTTGAGGTCCATCGCCATTAGTTAATGATCTCAGGTGGCGGGCCAGTCGGAATCGCAGTGCACCCAAGACGAAGCTGATGACGGAAATTGTGTGGGTGTTGAATACACTGACATTAGAGCAGCATTCTTGGTAAACCTGCGTCGGTTATCTCGGGGTAGTTTCCTCACAGGTAGCAGGCTTTACAGAGGTCATTGCGATACCGGCCGGTACGAGGCTATAACAGCGTCAAGCGGTAACCCCTAAAGATGTTCCTAGAACGTGAACCTTCCGTTTATACCCAATTAAATCAGAGGTAACCTTGTAACGATTGTGGCTGCTACGGTTTCCAGCGACCAACTCTATATTGGCAAACAGCGATGAGGCGGTGCGGGGCCCCGCCTTCGCTGGACGTGGGGGCCAGCAACGGCAGAGCCTTTGGTGGAACCATAACAGATTCCGGACCGATAGTCGATAGCGTCAGCCGACGGCAGACTGTATCTTGACAACAGGTGGGCCGCTGTAACTCTACGAGGTTCCGATTTAGCAAACAATGACAGCCTTTCGTGGGCACTGACATTACGGGTTCGGCGGAGCTGAGAGGAACAGGCGCTAGGCCGCTTGACGCCAGTACACTGTACACTAAGCTCGGTAAGTAGACGGTATAGTGCAGTGACGTATGCCTACACTAAAGAACTCGACGCTACGGTTTAGACGAAACACCTGGCGGCCGACGACGATTGGATACTCTCGTCATAACCACTGAAACGCAGTTTATTTTTTAGAAAAGGTCTAGTCCACCCTGATTCCGTTGGCGTTATGCACGTCTATTACGAGCTTAATTCAAATCTAGGCACGCGATTATCCTCGATGTGTGTGCGAGCACTTCTCGCCAACTGTCAACAATGACGGACTTGATTACGCTGGTTACAATTTCACACTGCACAGGAATTACGCCTGTTGTTTCCCCGCAGGTGTCATTGCTGCTGTTTAATCCAGAAAAATTTAAAGCAATCTTACTCATTCGCTAGGCAATAATAACAACTCTCATAGCTGGCCGTTATTACTACCCATGCATGATCGTGATATGACGTTGTAGCAAAGTTTTGCTTCAAAGGTGAACGACTAATTATAGTATGAGCTTTTGCTCGCCCGTACCATGCACACGGCCTAGCAGAGTTCCAGACTCCCCGCAAAGGTCCTCCGTAGCAATTTAAGTGTCGCTGGCTTTCGTCCGCGTTACTACCGCCCCACAAGTGGGCCACGATGTCAAAACGAGCGCCGACCGTCTCAGGCCGAGCATCGGAGTCCCCTGCTCCGCGGACGGTCTAAACGCCAACCAATAAACAAATTTGACTCAACGACCGTTTCCCGACGCAATGAGCATCCACAAGGTCGTTGAACCTCTCAGTTTCTCTCCCTTATTCTGTTCTCCGCGAAAAAGGCTCCCTGTCTTATCTCTCTGCGCCATTCAAATCGACAATGCCGAAAAGCCAGAAGCAGAAGCGAGCTCAAGTAGCAACAGCTGGACGCTCTCACTCGGCGGTGGCGCTAACGTACTCGGCGCCGGAGCGATGCTGCCTGTTATTTTGCCACTGCCGCGACTCACTCGGCGCTCACTTGTAATTTCCCCGCTCCCTTCCCCCCTTTAGCCAGCTGTACTCTACATACGTATCGCACTAACTGTGTATAAACTTCTGTACAGGCGGTGGCAGCGTGGTCCTAAAGCTCAGCCGGCGCCATGGAAAAAGACCCAGATTTTCTCCGTCGCCGTCAACTGCCGCGTAGACGTAATGCGCACACCAGCCGCATACGACTGGCCCAGAGCGAGATCGGCGACATCAGCAGCAGACAGAAAATACGATGCAAAAAATGGCATGATTACACACTGAGCGACAATACGGCCCAATCCAACGCAAGCAAACGTCACTCGCGGCAAAAGCGTCACGTTTCTCTCAAAACGTGGCGCCTCGACGAGTAAATGCTAGCGGCTGTCGAATCCACTAGATGGAGGATAGGGTTGACGGACGGCTAAACAAATCACGCTCGTTGGAGCGGATCAAAAGACGCTCGTAGGCGGGAAAGACCCGTAGGGGATGTGACGCCAGGATATATAATCGACATTGTTAATACATCCAATTATAGCATGCCGGATGTATCAGGTTCGAACCGCATACTAATCACCAAGCTATGTTCTTTCTTCTTCTTTCGCTATCAGTCTCTAAGGACTATCACCAAAGGTAAATTTGCTTTATAATAAACAAAATAGAACTGAGCGTCGATTACATAGGTTTGCACAGACGTGATCCGCGTAATCAGCGGACGACTGGCAAAAGTCACAGCTGCAGTACTTGACACGTTTGGCGTGGGGTACGCAAAACTAGAACATTGATCGAGAATTCCTAGTGCGCGATATATTGAACCCTGAAAACCCTAGAAACTAAATGCACTTGGTATATTAAACGATTTTCTTGAATTGCTTATTATTAAATAAATGTGCGCTACTCGTGAGCCCAAGAATTAGTTTTGGCGCTTTTCTAATGCCGCAAACCTAACAGCTGTACATTTACATAAAATATTTCCGATAAGATTATTCCGATATTTACGTAAGATAGTTCCGATACTTTCTCTGCGGTTTTGGTGTTTGGCGAGAATGTTTGTAAAGGTCAGATGCTTTTGAGCTCTTTAACAGAAGTTTGATTTTTGTGTAAAAGTGTTAACAATCGAAATCTGGGACTCTACTAGCCTTGTTCTTTATCGCTTTCTTCGCTCTTTATCATATATGCGCGAATCACAAAACGGAAAGCGAATAACATTTAGCTAAAGTGATAGAAAGTGAATCAAATCCAAACAATTTTATCTTAATGTAATGCATTTAACTGAAATCACGATTGTGTTCACGTTGATCATCATTGCTCAGTCCTGTAATCTATTCCTATTACACAAACCGCTTTACCGAGTTTTCCTTTGCTCTCATCAGTTTCCTCGCAGACTCTTTCCATGAATCACATCCACCAAGAAAGACGATTTTCGGGAAAAAGTTCTTCTGCCAAAACTAGGAAGATATCACGATAACGATAGCTGCTATTTTTCATAACATGGAACGCCCGTAAACTACACCGCAACGGTGCATGCATTTCTGGACCAGACTCTGCCTAATAGATAGATAAGGTGCAGTAGAATGACTATTTCGGTCACCACATCTCACCCCAATTCACTATTTCTTGCGGGGTGTTAAGAAGAGAAAGCTCGTTTCTCGATCCTTGGGTGATATAACTCAATACGCTGAACATGCCGGCTAAGAAACTCAAGAAGAGCTTTCTGAAAAGGTAGATATCCATTTCTATTTACAGGACTGTTTAGGTGGCCATCCTAGTTAATTTAGGCACATGTATGATTGCAATCAAATATATTGTTGTAAAATTGTTGCAAATTGATAGCATTGTATTACCTGAGTATTGTTCGCTTATCATGCATGGTACGGAGAACCGCTTGTCCAACTTTTATTTCCCTCTTTTTATTTCCTTCACCACAATCATAAGTAAGTAGGTGATGATGGCGTGTGCGTTTGTTCATATGTCACCCCCTTTGCATAGGTTAGAGTAGGCTGGTAAGATGTGAAAGCGAACGCTCCTTTATATCACAGACCCTGTAACGCTGGGCACGGCTTAAGACACAGCTGTAATAGGAAATAAATCGTTTTTCGCCGTCGTAGACAAATTCTCACTAGAGCTAACACACATTTTGTTCGAGACCTTTTTTTTTATATCATACGATTAGCCTGAATTAGCGACTTTGTACAAGGTCGCTACTAACGAAGCAAACATGCATAAAATGGACTTGCCGGCAATTCGCCGAAATCGTAATATTTTCTACCGTTTATGAAACGCCTGAATCACCGGTTTCCTAATTGATAGCAAGGTAACAAGAACCCATCGCAGCCAAATCGCCTAACACGACCAAGTCCGCTCCGGCTACCCACAAACGAACTGACTGCGTACAACATCCACGATAAATTATAGACCAATTTACCAATTTCTCTGTCTCATGATCGTAGCCTATGTTTCGTAAACCCACTTTCACTGGGCTGATCTCCAGAGTGTCGCGCGAATGAAAACCAAACACATTACCGAACGTGACGCTTCCGACAGTTTTAGGCCCCGAATATCTCGCGTAGGCCCCCCCGACATATTGGATGCTGCTGCTCTAAGAGAATATCAATGCCCAAACAACGAGCATCTCTGGTATCCCTTGTCCGTGGCAGCCTGAGCGGAGTCTTTGCCGTCTGCATTTCTCCGGAATACCTCACCGCCGCCCCATCTGACGACGAGAGCGCGAGTTCTTTGTTAGCATCTTGTTAGCATCGCCAGCAATCACGCTAACCCGATGTTCAACAGCAGCCAGCCGTAACGAAAGAATCGTCAATTGCATGTTACTACGCTGTTTATCGACCGTAAGTCAGTTAGTCGACTTGGCGTCTGTCAGCCGGTCAACTGATGACCGCAACAGCAATATGACGATCTTCTGACCACTGCTTCGACACTTCGGATCTTCCGTTCCCTTGCCACTTTTCGTATGTCGTCGTATTGCTTGCCACTGCGAATTCGTCTTCCCCAGACACACCAACAACAGAACTAGCCGGCCTGTTTTTGCGCTGACAAACACACGGCTCATAGAGACACTTATACATGCTAATAGTTTTAAATTTTCTTTGTAAGGGGTTGATAGTCGACGCGAACGTAGAAGCTGTGACAACGTCGGAAAGAAGATCCTTTCTACCTTCCCGGAGCTCCTTCCTTTTAGCTGAATAGGTTCTAGACCCGACACTGTTATCCGATGCAGGAAACAGGCTCGTACATACGTACATACATAAGATATACGGAAAAGTATTCATAATTCTGTCCAGCATAAAAAAACAACTGTACAAATCAGACAGAGAGGAACCAATCAACAAAGAAATTTCTCATGACCGACCCGAACCGATCCCTCGTCGGTTATCCTCTGAAAAACGTCGTTAACTCACCATTATGCTGATGTAAATGCGGCTCTTGTCTTCTTTATCGTCATCATCATAATCACCAGCGCGAAAATCAACTCGAAAATTCACTCGACCAACCACAGGACCCAGCACCAGTTCTGAGCCGAAACGCTGATACGTCCCAGTTTCGTATGAGCGAGAAGTTCTTCGAGAGATGGGATCCTCAGCTCTTCCGAGGTCTCAGCATAGACCGAGATGCTCCGGAGGACCTGAGACACTGTCAGGCGGCGGCGACGGCGGCGGCGGCGACGACGACGACGACGACCGACAAAATAGCATAATCTCCTCCGATTAGCTCGCGCCTCTCGCAGAACTCTTTCCCCGCTGGAGCGGGGAAGGGGGAACTCCACAGATGTTGGACCTGCACTTCGCGGTACGTTCCAGCCGGCGCCAACTTTGACGTCGCCCGCAACCGGCGTTGGCCTTAGCGTTCCGTCGCTGACGGGGGCATCACCGTCAACGTCACCAGCGTCCTTCGATGGCAGCCGCAGTTGGCTCACCACAGTTGGCGCGTCGACGTTCTACTTAGACTAATTTAGACAAAACTGCACGTATATATATATATATATTATATATATATATATACACACACACAGACACACGCACGCACGCAATCACTCCCCCGGGGTCCCGCGGCAATTCTACACGAAAGAGAGAATTACCGCTGAAGAAGAACAACCCAACCGGATATGTCGGTCAGAAGATGTTCGAGGCACGCCGTACGGGGCCATCAGCAACAACTGCCGCTATCCTGGAAGCTCGAATACGTTCGCCTGGGCTGGGCGGATCCAGCTGAAAAATGTGATAATAAATAGTAGGCGGACAGGTGGGGAACGGTAGCTCTGCCCTGGAACGAATCACCCCCGGCGACTCTTTCTATTCACAACGACAACCGTTAATTAGGCGCCAGTCTTTGTATTTCAGGGTTTGACCGCGGACGATCGGACTGGACGATTGGACAATTGTGCAAGACAACGGCCAGCGTGGGCTAGCGATCCGTCACCCGCGGGGAGAGGAGGAAAACGGAAGCGCGGTCGTTTAATCTCGGAGTGACGCGAGACGAAAAAGGGACGATGAAGGCTCAGGGTTGAGAAACAGATGTGAAGGCCGTGGCCGAGGAGGTTAGCAGGCACCTCCTCGGCGAGTTCACGCCGTTTAGACCGGAAGTGTTCACTCTGGCACAACGCCAGAAGCACTTAACGCCGTGGTGGCGGCACTTCTGGCGGTATCCGATCGCTCTGCTGGTTGATTCGAGGTCGGTGGACGCGAGGCGGTTTTGACAACAGCGGTGACAGGGGCACTGCATTGGCGCTCCGACGAGAATCGGCCCTGGCACCGGGTTCTTCGACAAGTGGCCCGACTCACGAGTCGCTCTTTCTGGAAAGCTGTTCGGTGGAGTCGTACACCGGCAGTAGCCGAGCTCAGCTGGCCAAGACAGTCGCACTCACAGACCGAGTTAGACAAGCCGAGCACGCCAACACAACATACAGCAACACAACACAGGAGAGAAGGCTACAACGGCAACGGCGACACATTGAGAGAGAGCGAAGACCACCACCACCACCACCACTAGACCTCTTCCTCTCAAAGTGGGAGAAGACACTATTGGAGGGTCGGGCTGGCGGGAAAATTTAAAACAGACAATGGCGCGTGGATATCGCCGCTAATTCTATGCGGATCGATGAGGATTGAGGTGACCGTATGTGTGATGACACCTATACAGGCCGATGAAGTCGGAAGGGCTAGTGCTGGCTGGAGCATCTCGAGTGAAACATACAAGATGCTGATGATCAGAAATGACGAACGGACTAGGTAAGCCAAACGCGCCGCACCACGAACGGAGTTAATAGACTCGCGCACACGAATTGACACGTTAGTTTTGCACGAACCGGTTTTTTTCGTTTAGGCAAGAGACAAACACACTGTAGTCTTCGGTTTGTTGCCGAATGTCAGCGGAGTAGGCATTAACAACTTCCTGGTAGAAACCTATCGGACACAAAAACGTTAAAACAAAAAATATAAAACCTAAACAGCTAACGATAATCGTAAGGAAAACGATACCATAGTAAAACACGCACATCCGAGACTAATAGGAAGTGCGGGGTTATCTTTAAAAAACACGACTGTTTTTTAAAAGCTGTGCTCATCATGAAAGACACATTTATTTCTCTATACGTTTGCTGAGTCCAACAAGTATGACAAAACGCTATCAAGTTGACCGAAATGAACTTGACCGTTTCTACCTAAACTGGGCGTCATTGTTTGGATGCAGAACGCTCACGTAAAGTACTTGCCTTCCGAAAGAAAGACACGGATTAGGCAATACGAATTAAATTCATATTAGGCACATCGTCCTGTTTTGTTTATATAAAAGGCTTCCTTTCCTCTCCTCTCTCTCTCTTTCTCTTCACTTTATTCTTTATCACCATTGCTTCGAGTCGTTCGTCTACTTTCGTCGTATAGGTGTGTGTTGTGTGTATGTATGTAAAATCCAGAATCGGCGATTATGTTAGCCCCCAGTTATGCCCATAGGTTGGTTGAGTCCGTTGATTGTCGACGTTGAAAGCGGCTCCTCAACGCTCTCGCTGTTCTCAATTAGCCTTCTGCTCTCGGAGCCCGATGCCACCCACATGTCCAGTTCTTTACGCTGGTCCAGTTAAAGACGGACGGCGCATAGAGTCGCATCGCCGGCAGTGTGCATCACCCGCTGAAAGGCTCATTTGGGAATGTGGCAGGACACCTGCGAGTGGATAATTTAAAATATTCACCATTTATTAACCAGTTGTTATTTATTGTATGTTCACGTAGTACGCCTTTATTACAAATTTATTTCGTCGCGCTAGTACAAAGCGTCTGTTCGGTCCTTTAAGTTGATCGGTAACTGCATTCGGGCGTAAAACATTTTTCTCAAAATTCACATAATTATACTAAGCACGTCGCCGTAACTCGGCGATAGTGCCAATGACACGACGTGTTCACACACTCGACGTCGACAAGGAGCAAATGCCAACGACAATTTATTGCATAAAACGTTTCACTCCGCAATAGCATAATACACAGACGTAGACACACAAATAAAATTCTTATTTACCACAGCCAAGCACAACGGGTACAGGCGTCTTGCGATTGACGTACTCCAAAAACGCCGCCCAGGACGACAGGAACGACCAACGATTGAGGACGGCCATCTCGTGCAGGAAATTTCCTACAAAGGGGACGAGTTAATCGAGATGATGTAGACACCGAGGCGAATTGGCTGGCCGTCGTCGGTCACCAAAAGCGGACGGAGGCTGGGGGCTCAAGGCGTTTTTTGGACTGTAGTAACGCTTTTCAATCACCTTTTCGTAGAAACAGCAGAGGTGGTGGCATGATAAGCCATCGATAATCGTCAGACGAACGAGCGGCACAAAGGACGGCAACGGAAGCGCAAAACAGAGAGGAAGATCGGTTAATTGAGTTGTTGTTGACTCAGTCCAGTCAAACGGCAGTCCAAAGGAAGTGTCGAGGATTTAATACGACTTGATAGCGTCATAGAATCACGCTTTCCACTGATCGATAGGCTTGTTCCAGGAGTGTACCCTGACCACCTGTCCCAAAAAGGGAAAATTTAGATATGTGTGTGAATATATATATATATATACCTATATGTATTTACGTAAACTAGGATCAAGAAGAAAACGTTCTGCATGCATCGTTCACTAACGACACACGAGGACAATGAATGAAAACTTAAGTCACAATAGATCGACGTATGTTACCAACCTTGTCAAAAAATCGTGATAATTTGACTGCGTTTGACGAGCCCGGAGCAAGGCCTGAGTTATGTTCCCCGTCACCCGTTGAGTCGACGAATATCTGCTCGGCGCCGCAAAGGTCAGCAATGTGCAGGCCACGCCTGGGTTGGCCTTTCGCCCGTGACGCTTTAGTTCCAATAACCAGCACAGGAACCTAATAGCAGAACAACATGAGCGTACGATCTCTGCTAACTAACATGATCTAGGAGTTAGTTGATCTATATGTAGGCATCCGCGTACTGTCCTCGCCTGTCCAACAGCTATTAATGCGTTGTTAATAATCTTACTCAATTTCTTTGAAAATGGTTTGCAATACATTTTTCGAAAAATTTTTTTATTCCAAAATATTTTTTTCATTTTAATTTTATTTAGTAAGGTTTGTCATTCAAGCTACCTGTAGATCGGCGAACATCTCTGCGTCAAATTCACCTCCTGAGCGACGAGTAACGGCATCTGCAAGCCACATCCGTAAGTGATCATGGCTCTTGCTATTTGTGAGATCGTGAACCAAAACGATACCTGCGAAAAAGTCAGATTAATCAAATGTGTTGTTCCGGGGTTTCGTCTGTAGCGTATCACCGGTGCTTCGAAATGACCTCGAGAGATGATGCACTTGGAGATGGTGTAATGCACTAAGCTACTCGTGCCATTTAAGTGTCTTTCACCTCCTACATAGTTAAAAGAACTATTAACTTAAAGCTGGGTGAAAATTTAATTGATTTCGATAATGTACGGCTCTTTACTAATATAACGCTACTGTAATACCCCAATAGACTGGTTTTTGCGTTTTTTAATATTGACCGGAGTCGCTACTAATTGATGAACCTGCACCTACCGTGCACAGAATTGTAGAAAACCCTCCGAGCGTTGGCATGCCCCGTGTTGCCTCCGATTTCCCAAAATTCAACAAAAAATATTCGCTGTTGATCTGTCCCTTGCTTATACTCGTGTAGTTTCACCTGAAAATGAAGGAACGAGAACGGTTTTACACTGAGCGCATAGTCTAATTGAACAAGTGCATCATGTCTTGATTTTTAGCGAGACATTCTTCGAAGCAAGTTTGTAGTACTGAAAAAACGATGCCAGCTGTGTTTTTAAAAAATATTCATTAGGCGGAGTGTACATAGTCGTATTGCGACTATATATATATATATATATATATCTTTTCAGCCACTTTTAGCATTAACGACAATAATTGCGCTTGCTATCATTGTTAAATAATCCACTTATCGTATAATATAATCAAAGACTTGCAAGCCGTTAATGCTCCCATCACAGCGTTAAATATAGTAATTAAAAATATATTAAAGCAGGCTAACCTCCACGTTACATCCTATCGTAGATGCAAGCGACTTCGCAGCAGGCTTTCCGGAGCAAATCAACTGTACAACAGATGACTTTCCAACACCCGAGTCGCCTAGAACAAGTACTTTGACTAGCTCAACGCTTGCTGTGCTCATCGTGAGGAGCCTTTCTACCGATTCGAGATCCTGGCGTCACTTTCCAGCTCGATGATAGATAAAATTATGGGCAAATAAGACCACCTGTTTAAAATCTAAAGGAAACTATTTGTTACCACGCCAAAACTTGTAGGCATAGTTCACAATTTATATAAAATACGTTTCTAAAAATAAGGCAATTGGATAGCCAGGTATATTTGCAGTAAAAAAAAATGGTTTTAAAGCGCGCCTTAACACATTTCCGTGTACATTATCTATAAGATCCCCAGAAGGAGCCTGGTGACATCACACGGTGTCGATTTTCATCGGAACATTAAGCGAGTTGGATCTTCGCAAGCAAGTTATCCACTTTCTGTAAATGACGAATCCAAGCGGATACTAATGCATGATAGTTCACTCGACCGGTAGAGGTAAACGTTCGTTCAACAAAGACAACTGACCCAGCCTGGCCCAAAGTCCTTTTCTCGATTTGCTTTTGCCAGAGGACACTAAACATCGGGTTAACAACATCGATCTAATTGAGAATCAACACCGTAATAACACCCCGTAAATATACGGGCTATGTCCGCGAACACGCATGCAGTCGACATTGAACATCTTTTCTATATACTATGACACAACTGATGTGCGTTTACAAAACTAAAGGCCAGCGTTTTTTATGCTGCGCTCGACGTGATTAAACACTAAGATGGAATAAAACATTTTGTTTGAATGAAAATATAACGGAAAGCGATTCGCGCTGTCACATATGTGCGGGTTGTCTCACTGTGGATCATTCACTCACAAGGAAGTTGTTAAAGGGGGATCCTACGAAACTGCTCTGCGGACCGCCAACCAGCTGCATCCCACCGGGAAGAAGGCTTGCTTCTTATAGGCCCAGCAGAAATTGGCCCTTTGGGCCAGGCCAGTCTGTTTAATTGTGGACGTGTTTTGTTTACAGTCCGTAATAAATCGAGCCTTTCTTGCCACTGTTCGAACTTTACTCCTGGAGACTCGTTGCTGTGAGGAAGCATAGAAGGTTCGGTCGTGCCTGCTAGTTGACATCAACGTTTTTACGCTGATCTACAATCGATGAATCTTTGCTCTCCCCTTCGCTTTCGATGTTGAAGAGTATTCTGATCACCAACGTTGAATATAATATCGACGGACCTCAAAAATGATAGATGAAGTGTCATTTGATATTTGCCTCCTAATTTTCTCAGAGTATTTGTTTCAGTGACGCAGTCACAGGACAAGTAACTGACCGAACACTAGGCAATAAGATAAGTGCCGTAGTTTCGAATGTTGAGATTCCGCTTTCTCAACTCGCTTTCCTCGTTCAGTGACTTTGTTCCGAGAGATATCCCCAGCTCGAGGAGGACAGCCAGGAGAGAGGCTTCTATCAAAGCGCTACGCGTGGCAGAGAGAACCTACAACACTTTGTTCTCTATGATGAGCCTGTTATTTTGATTCTGACTGGGGGCTCTACATTCGAAAGGTGCGCGGTCAGAACTGATGTATCTCTTCAAGAGTGGCCAGTTTGCTGTTTTCGCGCTAGTCGAAGAAACGTTTGTTCGTTCCGTTTGAGAACCGAGACTATTTGAGAACGAAATCCGCCTTACTGGAAGTGTTGATACGCATTCTTTAGATGCCGTTCTCCCGTGATTGCCCAGGAAGCCGGCTTTTCGGCGACCTCGGACACAGACGTCGATTGTGCAGTGTTTCTTATAGATAGTCCGTGAGGAATCGAGGTATAAGTAGTGTATCAAGTTCCATTAGACGGGAGTCTTTGCTTTTCCGTGATCTCGTTTCTAGTGAAACATTTTCGGCAAAATGATCGTATGCAGAATGGGCACCACAATTTTTCGACGTGCGATTCGCCTGCCTCAGCTGTCAACGAAGCTGAAAATGACATCGTCTGTAAAAGTGTCTCATGAAGAAGGCACCGCTTTCAACGGCAAGCTTACCGAGAACAACTTTTTTTATCACGTGCTCGCGCATAGAGAGAGATACGTCGTCGGCAAGCTTACAAGCGATGGGGCTACAATCATTGAAGCAATGGACGAACCGGATTGCCTCTTTGAGTTCCTTTCAGATACCGATTCCAAGACTCTTGAAGAACTCAACCCGAAACTCATCCATGAACTAGGTTAGTACCGAAAGATCGTTTTAATCCCGTAACGAACATTGCTAGTTGAAGTCGGTTGAATCGATTAAAATTGAGTTTTACCGGTCGGGTTTTGGCGTATTTAAAATGTTCGGCAAGCTTCAAGTTGCCTATCACTACGACGAACCTAATGAAAACTTTATTTTACATATATATGTATATATATTAAAACCGCACATAAAGTAGTATATATTCTTACATTAAACCTATATCTGGACTTTTTTTTATTTCACCTCGTTTAATTTACTTTTGACAACCCTTACTTTACCCTTGAATAATTATAAAGTCATGTTCTTTATCTGACCGATTTGATCTGGATTAGAAACTTGTTACTTGTTTTATATAGTTTATCATTGGCCTCCCTGTCATATAATGTTTGCAGTTAGCACGATTCCACTATTAAAGCCACGTTTCATTCACGAGATTATGCTTCATATGACCAGATATGAAATACCTACACGAGATTCTCCGGACTGTCCACACGCTGCCAACTTGAAGGTGAGAGAAATATGACAGCTATAACTAATAATCGGTATAACTAATAAATAAATAATAACTAATAAGCTATAACTAATAAGTAGTACAGTATAAGATTACCAGGTCATCATGGGTGTTGTCGCTTCATCTGGAACAATTCGACCGCTATTGATGAAAAAAAACTAACTTGACAAATAAATATAGAAACGCTTTTCGTAAGTGTTCAGTAAGATCTGAATCCTGTGATTTCGGGTCCCTGTGGTTGCTCTTACGCTGGGGCCAAAGGAAATATTGATATGTTAAATAGGCAACTGTTGATAGCATATAAAGGTCGTGCTGTTATCGTGATTTCCTGGTAATTCATTTATGTATCAGTTTATGCAGATAAACATTTTCCATACATCTCTGGTCATCTCTGTTAACAAATTATAAATATGTATACTGTATTGTTCCATCTGGAGCTATCTAACACGAAGCCCATGTGCAGTTCTGGCATAAAATAACGTTGCGCGACCTTTGCCGGGAAACTCTTGAATTTGTTATTGTTTGGTCACTTTTAAGTACGCTTTTACTGTGGCAAAATTTGAGCAGGTTTCAAGGACCGATTCACTTCGGAAGAATTAAGGTCACACTTGGAAAAAGTTTTGCATACGTATTTTTCACGGTCTCAACGGGCATTGTAATACGAAGTTGTAGTATATAAACCATATATATTGTTTGTGGTGTAGCGGGCACTTGATTTGTATTGCAGTTTTGCGCTGCGGTCCGACTCAATTCCCGCACAAATGACATTGGCAGATATTTGGCATCGTTGTGGGCTGGCACGAGCAAGCATCTATGTTAGCCGCATGCTACGTTTTCAGGTAAACATAGCATTTCGTGATTGACTGAACACGTGATTCGTGTTCAGTACTGCATGACTTAACGGGTTCAGCTTTGACTGTGCCTTTGTGTACATATAAGCCGTAGATGCATTTAGACCGAGGATTAACGTCAATTCAATTTTACTTTCCTTAGCTAGTATATTATATGGTAATCTCTCCCAATTTCAGAACGTGAGAAGTTTTGTAGTCTATGTAACAGTTCAAGGCAAACGAGATGCTCGTATAGCGTAGTCCGCTGCGATGAGGGCCGGTCGGATTCATTATGCTGTTAGCTCTATGTCATAATTATTTTCAAGCGAGCGAAGAATTATATTCATAGGTCATACAGTTGCCACTTGGTATGCCGCAGTAATGACAGAATTTCACGCTTACGCAGGCGCCTGAGATATTTTTGTATGTAATTTTAGTAGCTTTTTCTGTTGGTTTACACATTCCTAGAGGCGGATATTTCTGCTCCGTCCACAGTAATGTCGGATAGCGCAGTCGCACTATGCCTCGCTTAAATCAATGAAATAGGTTTTCATCGCAGAAAGTGTGTGATAGAAACATCTGAGCACATCTCCGGCAGTCGGTGAGTACTTCTGCCGCATCAGCGGTACAGTTGCAATCTGAGTTGTAATGGGCCACTTCTGACTCAGTGGTTTATCGATTTCGTTGCAGGCCTTGCAGTTCTCGCAACTCCGAGCTGAGGAAGTGATTCAGCATCTCTTTTTCGCCAATATTTTCCGCTTCTTGCACCCTGAAGTTGGTCAGGTTGTCGAGAGTGTACTCTATAGGTGAGTGCGTGCTCATTTTTTTGCTGGGCAGTTCGTTTGCTCGTAGTCATTGAGCGATATGTCGATCTATTCGCTAATATATGCTTTGCTGCACCTAGGGACAAGCATAGATTTAACCGCTTGTCACTTCCGAGGAGATTCAATGTTCCCTTTTTTAGAAATCAATTAATGCTGCTCTCCGTTCTATTTGGTGTGCACTTTTGCTCCTTGTTGACTACACTGTTTGTTCACGCACAAGCGTACACCAATACTATTTTTCATATCGCTGACGATGGACAGTGTTTTTCGCTAAATTTAGTTTTTATTATTCGTTTAGTAATTGTTCACTTGCTGCAATGCTCGTCTGAAGCTCGCTTGTGATAAATTACAATGTTCGATTCCCCGTAGTCTTTGTGCCACTTACTAATAGCGATACCATTCGCAGAGAAGACGCCGAGAAATTTACATCTCTCGGTTGACTTTTTATAGGTCAGTTCAATTTTTGATACAAATAATTTGATTTAATAATTTGATAGAAATTTAAAAATAAATTCCAATTTTCAACATAACATATGAATCACACCATGTGCTAACGTGACTAACATACGTTCCGATACGGACGGGCTTTTCTTGACGGCCGTTGACTTTTCAACGATTTGCGTTCTTCTTTTTATCCGTGGACGTCGGCTGCACGAATTGGGCTCTACAACGAAGCATAATTCCTTCGCTAGACTTCGACGAAGCCGCGCTGGTGTGCCAAGCCCTCTACAAATGCAAGCACAACTTGCACAACCAAGCCACGCTGGACCGGTTAATCGACGTTTTCGACAATAGCGCAGACTCCGATGTGGCCGTACACAACTTCAGTATGATTGCCTTCGCGAAATTCCTCCGCGGATACAAAGAAACGAGCGGTGTTGTCAGAAAACCAATTATTAAACGGTATTTTGCCATTGAAGTGATGTAAAAATGAATCCATGAGACACTGTCCGTACTGTTTTCTTCAGTCGTTTGGGCTCCAAGCTGTCTCTTGTGTCTCAAGTGTAACTTGTCCTCCACCTAGGCGCCGACAACCGTGTTGTCGGTAGAAGAACGTCGCGTGATATACCGTTTTTACAACGCGATAAATATTAATAGCGCATAATCGACTAAGTAATGACATGTTAGTTTCGTTGATTCGTTTTTTCCTTTTTTGTCTTGCATTTATAGCGGAAAACAGTGGGCAGGATTGTTTTTGACTTAGGGTTGTGCGTTCCTTAAGCAAATAAATAATAAGAGTATCAGCACGCACGGCTATTTTAAGTAGTGAATTACTTAAACATTTATAGTGCCTTTTTTGTAACAATATATATTCAAATGGACGAGAATTATTGAGCATCTCGGACACTTTTGTCTGCTACAAAACTGAATCCATTTTTCAGCTTATTGTGCAGCCATACTAACTCGGCAATCTGTTCGGTCCAGGTTCTTAGACATTCTCCCGAAATATCGCCAAGATTGGTCGATAGCAACGTATGCTCGACTCGCGAATGTCGGATCGCAGGTATTTCTTTTGTATTCGCTAGTGTTACATACACGCCAACGCACATAGCTTTCTACGTTCAATTATGAAGACCCTATTCAGTAACATATTGATAATTTATCAATGCGACTTTTCTGACCCGTCGTGTACAAGCTAGAAGTACATTTGAACCTCGATATGATTCGCGATTATTTCCGCGCAGAGGAGCCGCTTCAGCAATCTGATATGGAATAGTAGCGCTTCGATGAAAACAAGTTGTTCATTCAGAAAGACGAATCTCAAGAATATTCACCGAATAGAAGGGGGAATGCAGCATTGTTCGAAGATGAAGGAGTGAACTGTTCTTTGACGGAGACACAGCTGTCTGTTATGTAAATAGTCTGTTTTCGTCACGTAGTCTGGCGCCTGAGAGTGCCTGGGGTAATCCTACTCGTCTAACAGCTTCCCCTATGATTTAAAATAAAGTTAAAGAGCCTTATACGGACCAAAATTAAAACACTATCTGTTGACGCTAAGGTTTGAGCGTTTCAATCCGTAATGGCCATACAATATACAAAAATACAATATTTACCGCTACTATTTTTATTTGCTATAAAAGTTTAGAACGTACGCGTACGTCCATCTGACACGTCTCCACTGTCATTCATGTCAGCGCAACGTGTGCACTAACTGCGGGGGTTGACTGCGATTCGACGGACAGGTGCGACTGTGCAATGAGGTAGTCGTGCGTGAGGCTCTCGCGAAGGCCCTAAGGGAGTTGAGCACGGCGAGGACCAAATATATCACCAGCATCCTATTCGCCCAGGCATATTTCAATATGAGGGTCAGTCAGGACCAGGCACGAAGGTATGTTGCTGTGGCGTTGCTGCTGGTATGGCAAATCTATTGTTCGAACCGCGCACACATCTACCCTTTACGCATGAGTTAGCTGGGCTGTATATCACGGCCTGCGTTACACCAAGGCGGCGGAAGTCCTGCACCAGAGGTACAAGGCCGGTCGCCCGATCTCCTGTTGATGCGGAGGTGCCATGGAAGAAAGCTCTCTTTCGCATGTTCACTGGTCGTACAGCTCTCTGAGTGCCGACCCCAGTGTTGAGGTTATTAGAAAAATTGCGAAGATAATTTGAGCCAGTGAGGTCCAGTAGGTCGAGCGGTAGAGATAGGCCAACTCGTTCGATTACCCCCATATTTCAAATAAGCTTCGCGGCTTTCACGAAAGTCGAATCGCATGTGATGTTTATATATATCACAGCTTCGAGTCAGAAGTTCGTTTAGGTTGGTTCTTCTTCATTACGTGCACTACTCTGGATTCGATTAATAGTCGATAAGTTTTTTTTACCATGATTAAGATATTTTACCATGGTCTGAGTCTGCTGTACGTTAATTAAATGAACAGCATGTACAAAATGTGTCTTCAAAAATCAACTGATATTGCCAAAATGATGAGAACCTTTTAGACCGCTGTAGTGCCGTTTAGGAATTGTATAGCCATAAGAGGCCTATCCTCTAACAGAGTTGCGTCCTTGAGAATGTGGCTTAGCCTGCTTGCCACCGGACTCCATACTGAAAGCAGATGATGTTTATGTTTGCCTCTTAAGTTTTCTAAGAAATCTTCTAAAAAATATAAGAATCTAAGAAATATATATTATAATGTTCATTCACTTAATCAGTAAATTCGCATGGTGTCGACAGGTTGATTGAATACTTCGTAAACGAGCTGGACGAGTATGAGAAAGAACTCAACGTGGTGAGGGCGACGTGGGCGTTGGCGGTCCTCGGATATTTTGACGAAAGGCTCTACCGCAAAACGTTTGGCAATAACCAGGTGATATAGATACTCCGTTCAGCTCCGATTTCATAGTTTATCGGGTTAACGTTAATTTCATCTGACGTGTACACATTTCGTTCGTAATTAGCCACGCAAGTGACCGGATTGACGCCGCTAGAATTGACGCTGCCTTCAATCGAATATGAACTTCGATGACAGCGTACCGGCTTTATGTGTACTCCTTTTGTGCATTTATCGTAAATTGAAAATAATTTCATAAAGCTCTGAAACAAATATAAAAACAGTTAACGAGCCGAACTTGAGATAGCAGTATGTCTACACTTTGTTGATATAGTAATAATAATATGCACTAATAGGCTGGTATGCCTTTGCGTCGCTTTGTCATGTAATATTCGTCATTTGAATTTTAGGGGGACGTTTTAAACGATGCACCAATATCGTTTGACCTTTTCTCAATATGGCATGCGTACCGTATTGAGGCGCCCTCAATCCACAAGTTGGTATGTTTAGTCTTTTTTCGCAAAGTAGTCTTAAGCAATATTAATGCATCGTACTGCTCAAATCGTGAAGTCAATATCCGTCAGACTAGCTATGTTTGTAATAGATCTTCCCGATTAGAAATTTTCATAGCGTAGTAGTTTCATAGCGTAGTAAGGCCCGTTTCCCTGCCTCCCCCGATCTAATCCGACCAGGTTACGGCGGACCCAGAGCGCTTGAACAAATGCCTGCGGACGTTCGACATGGAACGCGAGCTACCACGTCTTCAAGTACGACTGGCTAAGGAGCTTCACACAATTGTCGTCAACGTGCTTAACCTCAAGGCCACGATGGAATGCATTATTCCAATGTACGTGCAAAAAGATATTAAGGTACGTATGTCTTAACGGCGAGCGTGAATCTAGTGGGCTACGACAGAATTATGTGTTTAGTTTGATGATCCGATCGCTTTAGAAAAATGATGACGCCTCAGCAGCGTGCGAGTCCGACCGCTTGGCATTGAGACGCTAGCCACTGGCCACATGGCCTAGCTGTTGATGAACTACTGCATTCCGGCCAGAGTCTAACTATAGTGTGGAAGAAGTTACATCTGTGTTTCTCTCATCCGCAGCTAGAAGATGACATCGTCCTTGCGTGCCATGCGAAGTCAAACTACTACAACGATACGCGCCCGTTGGGCTATGCAGTGCATCGGGTCCGTTTGATTCAGGCAAGTGGCTTCAAGGTGATCGAGATTCCGCATTCGTTCAGTACTTCAGGCCTTAGTTCTACCGAAAAAGGGGAGCGACTTAGAGCTCTCATCGCACCGCTATTGAATTCAAAAAAATGGCCTCGACGACAGGTGGGGCAGCGCCCTCGCGCTGTTAGAATTCGTTCGGGACTTCAGGCGGATGACGAGGAGTTAATGTAGTATAAATTATATATGTATATATATATATATATTGTGTAAAACCGTTAACCAGGCAAAAAGCAAGGTATTCCCGTCATAAAAGTCTCTCCTCAAAATGCACAGCAAAAGAATAGCCAAGTTAGTTGAAAGCAGCTTCTTAGCGAAAAATGTGCCTAACTAACTGAATGAGCACGTGAGGGACAAAATGATAAAAAAAGATACGACTATAACAAAAATATTTACGTCAGGTGGAGTTCGATGTGCCGAGCCGTTCAAGCCGGCTGCTATTTTGAATGAAAATAGCTAAATTAGGGAAATCGCACTAGAGCCGTCTGTTAGAATGTCATATTTTATTTATAGCTTAAGTGTGCTATTTAGATTATGTTACAGCTGGTAAATGTAAATATGCTCATCGAATTAAATTGCATTGAAAAATGGTTGTAGAAAGTCTCATCGTTGACTGTCAGAGGGTCAGAAACATTCGTGAATTAGCTGTAATAAATTGTTTGTACGTTTCGTAAGTCTCGCGTTTTTAGCCACGATACTAACTGCTGTCTTCAATACATGCTGCACGTATTGCCAGAGACGTAGCGAGCCGCCGTCTGTCGACAATAATGACACGATGATGTACACATATAATGTTTTCATTTTATTGTCATGTTTTATTTTAACACGCTAACATCATTACTCGTAGCATCACCAATATCATTACACATATTAAATGAATTTCCCATCGCTCCACACTGCATCTTGTCGGCAGAAATCAGGCCGACAGTGTACTTAAACTCGCTAATTCTTCCACCGTCGACGAATCATGGGAAAGGCGTCAGTGCGTCTCCAGCTCTTCCCCATTTTCCCTCTTTTCTCGAATTAAACCGATCACGCAGAGGTATTTGACCACCACCCCGCCCCCTTCGTATCCCACTGTCGGCACATTGGCTCACAATGGAGCGCCTCCTTCGACCTGGGTTACGCCTGACGAAACCACAGGCAAGGACCCCGCGCGGACCAGGTTTTCGTTCAGCCTGTTCCATAGGCATCTCCGACCTGTTCCCTTTTACCATCGCGGCACTTGAGGCGCAGATGCTGTGTGAAGGGCATCGAGCGACGCTCGTCTAGAAGTGCGTACTTTTTCTCTACGTTCACTTCACGGTGTTGCATGCGGCCGGAATCAATAACTCGTTCCTGATACCCTCTACCTGATGATGATCGCGGTGGCCCACGAGACGCCGATGCTCCGGCCGCTGCGTGTTTGATTGCTGGCGACCGTCATCCGTTAATCGGAACTACACCATCCGTTAGACCTAGAATAGAACCTACCTACCGTTCACAATCTGACAGGACGTCCGGCTGTGCCATGCTAGACGCCTTCGGGTCTTTTAGTGGTAGCGGCTCGCCTTTATCGTCGTTCGTGATCCGGCCAATGCCATCGTTTCGGTGTAATGCCGCCAGGGGAAGCCGAGCGTTCTCGGTGAGGACTGGCAGAGATGGGGGCAGGCTCGGCACGGCTGTTGTTTGGCCCCCGATCGAATTTGTTGCGAGTGCTCCTGCAGGAACTGATGCTGTGGGGTCGAGTGCGATGGGAGCCGTCCCTAAAGGCATGACTGGCGCCGCCAGCGGTGGGCCTATCGGAATGCCGGACGTCGTGACGGGAGAACATATCGGGGGTGCCATAGGGGTCCCGTTCGTAGGGGGTATAGCCATCAGAGGAGCTGCCATACTGGCGATAGCGATCGATGCAGCGGTTGCCTGTGGGTATATTGTCGACGTTGGCCGTGATTCCATCCGCACCCTCGCAGGCCCTGCCGTGAGGGCGGGCGGGCCCATGGATATGACGGGCAATGTGCTGGTCGTGGGAGGCGTCATCGTGCTACGTTGATCGGGGATATTCTCCGGTGCTTGGGGCGGCGATGCTGCGTTCGACGGAGGCTCAGGCTACAACAATGAGAGAAGTACATGTCAATAGAATAGGACACTCATTGGACTTTGCTGCTGTGCTCACCAGCTAAGCCGAGCTAATCAATCATATTTAGCATGAACCATTCGAATAGGAAGACGCCTCAAACCACGTTCCGGTATCACTTCGGACATTGTATGCCGAGGCTGTCCAGAAAGAAAAATTAGCAAAAAAGTGCGTTTGTAAGGTCGCCATCACACTACGACGACCTCCCGGTAATCCGACGCAAAACCGCGGTAAGCGCATGACGGCCGAAAGGCTACTCTGCTCATTGACACACACGTCACGCGCTAGTCGTTGCCATGCTAGCGTTTATGAAACCTCGTCGAGCAAAAATACGTTCGGCCCAAGCGTTTAGCAAGCGGCTGCATCTCGCTCTCGTCGAGAATTGAGAGAAAGCATCGGAGAATACTCGTCCACTAACTCACCCATCCACATGCAACTGCAGATGCAAGATTAGGTGGGCGGCTGGTCTTGTGTCGCTTATATGAAGCCATTGAAATATAGTTCGCTTTGGCACCGTCGCGATATGC
>MNPL01015941.1:0-10009 GCA_002081605.1 Tropilaelaps mercedesae | reverse complement strand
ATTCTGTAAATGTTTGGAAGTCTGGCACGATATATATATATATATGTGAATGAATTAAAAATGAAAACGAACAAGCCACCGAAATTGAAAATTGCCATCGAATTTCGCAAGCAGCCCCACTTTGTCGTCGTTGTAATTTGCTAGTGCGGCCTGCGGTTGCAATTGCTGGGGCGCGGCTGATGCTGCCGCTACGCGGTCAGGATACGCGTTGCTATCACCAACCACTTCGATCTCTCGACTCAACCTTGTTTGACTGCTCGGCAAGCCTCGCGCTGCGATGCAGGTGATCTTGGCGTTTGGCGAGCCTTGGCTAGAGATAGAGCTGAATCGCTTTCCGGCAGGGCCAGAAAGCGATGAAGGCGGAGGCGCCAGTTCAACTGGGTTCTCGCGAGGCCAGCCGCGAGACGGCTCACATCTCACTGGTCGTTACCTTTCTGACCGCGGACGGTGCTCGGACGCCCGGATCGTGGCTTTTGGTCTGAGCCGTAGGTTCGATGGATTTGAGCACAGTACCAGGTTGTGCACCTGCCGTCGACGAGGCTGGCGTCTGGTGTTGGCCGATCTTGCTGATCTCAGCCCGAAGCGTCTCCAAAGTGGATGACGCTCCACCAGACGTGGCGGGTGCGTGAACGGCAATCTGAGCCGTAGCGGCAGGTTGGCCAACTGTGACGCCAGTGGATCCGCTGGCCGGGGCGGTAGCAGCACCGGTGGTATGGCCTTCGGGTTGTTTGTTGGCAGCGCTAATACAGAGGAGGTAGTCCCCCAGGAAGGAAACGGGGGTGGCTGGCCGTTTAGCGCAGACGACGATCAACGCGTCAACGAGAACTGCTTCTACTCCGCTGCCCTCCACGAAGCCGCGATCCTCCGTGTTCAGCTCTATTCACGGACGTAATTAAGCGAAATAGGTGAGGATTAGGTGGGAAACATGGTAGAGACCTTTTCTATGGAGGCTTCGTAGTAGAAAAGATGTGCCGCATAGCCTGTGATCAACGGACATGTGAATATGTATGCGGAGGATACACGCGTCGTTTCCAGGCGGATAAATAGCTCTGAAGAGAAACGAGAAACGAAAGAACGAGCTCTGATCGAGCTCGTTCTTTACTCGTGGGGATTGTCGCTCATAAAGTTAGTTTATTTTTTTATTATGGTCATTTTGAGGGTGATCTTACAAGATGGCATTGACATATGTCGTATGGATGCTTTGCTAGGTCAGGAAGCGGAAATCGGAACATCTCGTGACAAAGCTGTCGTTAGTGATACATTAGCTAGCTATGCACTGTTGTGGAAAATCAGGGCATTTGACGGCTACAGGAGGTTCTGTTAGTATAACCGTCACTTATGATTTTGTTTATGATTTGTTCACTCGAGAACCATAATTTTGTATCACTCGATGATCCTTGAACAATCTGCAGTCTTTGTTAAGCTTGGTGCACTTTGCTATTCTTTATTGTCAAATTGGAACATTTGTTTCATTTTGGGTGGCGACTTCAGAGAAATCAAAGATGAATATTATAGGGCGATGCTTATTACGAAACTTCTACGGAGTGTTACTTGTTTTTGAAGCGAGAAAACATATCAATCCATTAACGGAAAGTAGCCCACTGGTAACAATGGAGAAAAAGAATTTGAAATAACATGTTATATAATGAAACGGTTCCAAGAACTCACAGTTTTACGTAAAATACCAATCGAAAGGATTGTATATATAAAGGGTTTGATAATGTAATATACTTGATAGTTGGGTATGACTCGCTACAACACCCGCTAAAGTAACAACATTTGCGGACTTCTCCATTATTTAACAAACGATTAGGCCGCCGTTTTACATTTATGGGGTCCGTTTTGCGAAAAGATACGGAAAATGGTACGATGGAAGTGTTGTCTGAGGGCCAGCCATAAAAATATTCATTTAAAAAACGCTTAGGAGATACGGGATATAATATCTCAACTTAAATAAAAAGGTCTCCAACGGACGATGTTTTATAAAGTGGTCCTAAGGATCGCAGCTATTTAGTAATAACCTTACATTTACGTGTCTATAAATTTAATGCAATTAAATATATAATCGAGCGGTCTATACCGTTCCAATAGTGCCACTAAATGCTTACATAACAGAAGTATTTGTAAAGAAATAAAAATATATTCGCGAAATATTGAAATAATGATAGCTTAAAAATAATCACCACAGACATCATAATGGATTGACTACGTAGCTTGTCCTACCTCTGATCATATTGGACACGGTCTCCCGAACCTCTTGCTTGACATCCCCCATCGTCGTTGAATCTGACGCCTTCACTTCAGAAGGTGGGCGCTCTAAAGAATAAAATGAAGCTGTCCTTAAGCTAATATGTTTCTAAAGCGTTCGCTGTTCACTAGGAGTAGCGAATTATGGCGAACCATTAATACGTTCAACATCGTACGACGTCTGTTTTTCCTTTCCTTTACGTCCTACAATACAACAGCGATGCAGCAAATCGCAAAAGAAGAATTCGTTTTCGGTTCTCTTAAGAGCTACTTAACGATCTCTCGGTCAGGTGATTTCTCCTGTAAAACTGTAGACAGATAGCGACCGGACAGATGGTGAATCCAATGTTGACTTACCAACGTTTTTGTTGCGGTTGGAATCAACGCTGGGCTCGTTTTGTTCGGGAGTTTGTTCGTAGTTCCGGAAAATATCTTCGATTGTCAATGCGCCCGGGTGGGTGCGGTAGAAATCGGCTGAGTTTCCGTTCTAGTACCGTCCACGAATAGCCAGCAGGGCACACCGCGATTGGTCGTTATGGAAATAACATGAAGAAATTTTGGGTTAGAAAGGGCTCTTTTGCCGTTGAACGCATCCATCCTCGTTCCGGACACGAGTCTTTATTAGGATAGGTTCTGTTCTATCGGTTTTCGAAATTATAGGCTTTGTGGAGTTGTGTGTGTGTGCGTGATTGCGCTGCTACCGACAGCTAGAAGGGCTAAGCTCTGTGTATGTATGTCTCTCTATGGCCCGAAAGCTACCTCGTCATCAGCGTGGCAGTCGTAGCTGCCGTTTTGTCTCTAATTATTCACCGGAATATTCATACTTGACAGGTGGATGAAGCAAAATTAATTGTGTCTAATGCTACTCAAGGAGAAAACGCCAAGCCCGTGTTGGCCGCGCCGTTGTTGATGTAGTCGGGCTTCAAGCCATACCGCTTCATTAGAATTCTAACCAGTGACTGTCGGTTGCTATTCGTAGGCCGGCGTGTGTGTGTGTGGGTGTGTCGCCTGATATATTCTGATCAGGTGCGACCTTGCAATCGGGTGTAAAGATTTAACTACCTCAGTACGACAGTACTTGCAAGGTCAACCCCTTCGTGTTGTAGGTCCGCACGGAGCTGCTCAGAAAATGTTGAAATTCAAATTTGTATTTTCGACAGTGCTGGCGTTCGGGTGGCAAGGACACTGCGACTGATTTCTCCACTGCACAGACATCGGTAAGTATTAGTGCTTTGGGGGTTAATAATTCAAGCAAGCTGGCAGATACCTCTAGATAGCATAGCCTGTTAGCAAAAATTGATTTGTTCTTTTTGTTGCTGGGTGGAGGATAGCTTGAATCGCCCAGTGGATACGGATGCTTTTCTGTGACACAGACACTCGGAGATGGAAACTGGGGATAGATGGAAATTGTATGAACGTGAACGAAATAGACAAGTCTAACAATCCTTGCGCTTGAGTCCATACGCTCCTTTTCAGCTCGAATCGATGTTAGGTTGAAAATAGACGAAGTCTAGTCAATAAATTTTATAAATGGTTGCTCGCTAGCTCCATTTGATTGGTTTAGGGCGTCTACTCGGGGCGCCCGAAGTCTGGCTATGACGGTGCCGAGCTGATAACAACGACGGTCCGCGACAGCCTACGCATTTGACCTGGTTGCTGCGTTAACGACAATCGAAAGCCTGGTGAAATTCCAGACAGGATTCGTATAGACGACAATATCGGCTCCAGTTGACGATATGATAAACTATGGAGCTCACATAAACAGCTATTGGAACCGACCCAAGCTCTCTAGCTGATTTTTCCATGTGAAGAAATCTGAAGTAAGTCCTGCGCTCCGACGAAGGTCTGAGCTGTCTACTTCAGATAGACGAGATCCACAGCTTAATATGCTATAGATCGATGGACTCGTAGAGCCTGGGTTATGATTGTGCCGTATATCCTTGCAGTGTACCATGGCTCTTTAAGGAGAATCTTCCACTTCGAATTTTAGTCCGACAATCCAACAATGAAGGAAGCAGAGGAACTTCGCGGCCTGAATCAGTGTTAAGACCACTTGAGTCCACCATGCTGGTCGGCCAAGTATACGATGTCGTTAATACGATGTGGAAAATTTTTGCGGTGAAAGGGGAAAACGAAAGTGACAACCAAATAACAATTTCGATAAGTTGTGCAGTACAACTCTTGAAAAAATTTTCCCATTTGCGTTTGAGCTACTCAATAATCAAGCGGTTTGTTTCGTTCACTAGCAGTACGAATACGTATTGTTTGCTTATCTTTAAATTGGTCCATTTCGAAACAAACCTAGCCACCGAAGCTCCGATCCTGAGTTTGTGCAAAGCTGTCTTGCTTAGTACTTCGAACGTGTACAATATCCCTCATGAAAGTTCTCCCCGTACAATACCAACAAAGACGCACTTTTTCTTCCTTCAGCGTTAGACGCGTGGGGGAGGCGGTCTTCGTGTACAGGATAATAACCTACGGCGTCTGCGATTCGATCTCATATCACCCCACGACACCTCAGTCGGACAGAAGCTTTCCTCCATGTCACTGAGAAGTCGCAACGCCGTTCTACTTAACGGTATTCCCTCATGACAACGACGAGCCAGCAACTCATCGTTCCGGTATTCGGTATCGGAGTGCCGTGGTTCCGATTGCATTTGTCCCCACTGAGCTCGGCAGCGATGACAACGCGTTTTGCAGGGCGAAAGAGAAGTGACTGGCTATTATGAAGTGTGCAGCTGTGAGAACACGTTTGCCAGAGGATAGGACGCGCGCCTAGGATAGGATGGGAGTGTTTGAGAAAACTCAGAATCCATCAAAGCCAGGCGGCGGGAATATGGATTTGCGTCTCCAACGGGAGTCGGTGAAGTTTGGAGGAAATCAGCCGACGTTAGTATTCCGAAAACGGACCTTTTAGAAATATCAGATTCCGCTCATGATTTGCACATCCCTCGTGGTGCTCGTCGCCCTAGGTGTTGTCGTTTTCGTAATAGTTCAGTCGTCGGTTGGGACGAGCCCGTCGTTCCCGTCCATGAGCACCACGAAGTGATCTTCATGACAGATCTATGACGTTGGCATTTGATAGCTGTGTTGGTGATGTTAAAACAGCTTGCGTTATCGTTAATTGTGTGCCATTTCTGAATGAGTATATAAAAAGCGTTTAGAAAGACCTTACTTGCGGTTAAAAAATGTAAACGTTTTTCTTGTACTGTTTTTACTTGTACTGTCTCATGTGGGCTAAGAAAACTCTCAGATGAGCCGTCTCGCAATGTTTGCTAGTACGCACCTTGTCCTTAATGTTGATGTCTGCTCCAGCGCTCTTAAGGATCTGATAGTAGTCTACGTCGATAACAGGAGCAACAGCAGCGTAATGAAGCGGAGTTCGCCCTTCGTTGTCGGGGCCGTCCAACGTTTCGGGGAAGAATTCGACGATGTACCTTGAGTATTTGTTAGAAAAACGAAAATCGGATTCACACTGATGTAACTAAACGGAAACCCATCGTTTACCTTATTCGTCTTGTCGAGCGACAGATGTGTGATACAACCTGAGATTTGAAGAGGTCGCCTCGTGCAATTGTTAAACGTGGCTGTAGCGTGATCAGGCGTGTCTCATGCACCACGGGGGTGGTATTCACTGTGGTTGCTAATGGAAGCATTGAGGTTTTTCTACAATTTTAAAATGTGTCAGCGCGTTCGAGAAAATGATTCTCTAATTAGCTATGTGGAAGCCTGAGAGATATCCCAATACGTAACGTTACCACGATTTTACTAGACCGAGAAGAATGCTAATGGTGAGAAGATAACCCGGGCAAGGTTCGATCAAACTCTTGAGATGCTTTTTCGTCGATACGGAACTGTCCATGTATGCGAGTGCTTGGCGCGAAACTTTGAAACCGCCGTCCTGACGCCTGAGACGTGTCGATGAGAAATGCCACCGAATTTTTGTTTGTGAACTTACTTGAGTACATCGGGATGGCCGTATAAGATGGATAAATGCAGCGGGCTGGCCCCGGTTACGTCTCGGCTTAGTGCAAATCTCTTCCTGGTCAACAGGTCCTTCACCTCGCGTACGTCTCCCTTGATAACCGCTTGATGGACCTGGCGGATTTTGCCCTGCAGGAAGAGAGCGACGGCAAACGAGGAGTTAAAGAATTTCGAATACTACCTAGTAGCCTGATGAATAAGCAACTAAAAACTTATACCCAGCATATACACTTATAGAGGTGTATGACTGAACTGGACGTCCACTATTTAATTCAGTCGAAGGTGATTAAAAGATCAGCGAGACGCCTGACCAGTTAATACCCTTCAACGATTATCGTCATTCTTGATTAATGTCTACTGATGTTAAACAATTTTTAGTGCATAATGTTAAAAAATTCCATTAATACATGTCATACTGAAAGTTACATCAGCGAGGTGGTTTTGCGTACCCAACAAAAATTTTTATGACATCAAAGCACTATAATAATCACGATCACTACTATAATTACGTCGTAAAATTTATCAGCTTACTAAATGCCTTCTATTTTTTATCGAATCATAACACTGGTAATACTCCCGATGGACTCAAATGATGCAAAAACCGCGCGAAATTAAATTTTTATGTGGACGAATTTTTCTCCGATACAAATACATCGAAACCCATCTTCGCCGGGTCTGCCGAAAGGCGTATGCAGAATCGTATGCAAAACACAACATCAATGCTTAGCACTAGCTACGATGCACGACCCTCTGCTTCCGCCGAGATGCTAAAGCAAATGACCTACCATATAGGTTGGCACGAGATTGAGGAACTCCTGAACTTGCGGATTACTCGAGGTCTTCCCTACGAGCCGCTCGCCCTGGCCAGCGATAACCACGTGCTCCAGACGTAGCAAATCCTCTTCCTTAATCCAGTAATCGATTAGCTCGTTCAGACGGTCTGTAAGCATCATCCGAGGACACACATGAGACGTAAGCACAGACAAAATCCGCAACCGTCCGACAGGACGTCATTTGTGCAACGCGCGTGAATCATATAGCCACAGATATCCCTCGTCGAGGAACATCTCCCCTGGAAACGACACCAAACCTCACGCGGAGCTCGTGTGGACGCGGGTCACTAAAACAATAGGATGTCAGCTTAGTTATGAGGAGAGGTCAGTTAGTGTGTGCTAATGGCTGACAATGTCGACCCGAACTAGGCGTTTGAACGTACTCTGGAGATATAATCGCCGACGTGGTTCGCCTTAGATCGCCATTTAATAATACGTCGCCTTGAAGCTAATGCTCGGATGGACTCCGTATCGATGCGAGCTGGTTCGTGGCAACAGCCAGACTGAATTGGGACGGTCAGACTTTGTCGGACGAGACGAGGTCCCGGTCGGCCGATGGGGGTTTGGAGCTGTACTACGTTGGACTTTGCGTTTGCCCCCTCCCACCCTCGGACGTAAAATGGGCCATGGGGTCTCAGGAGGCCTGCGGGGTGTGGCTAGCTCAAGTGGTGCTAGTAGGCCGGTGCGAGGCAAAACGTGATGCCCCATCGGGGCAGCAACCCACGGGGCAAGAGTCGACCGTTGTGGATTTAAACCTTCGTTTTTCACCCCATTAGGTTTAGTTTAACGCCGGATGGACTTGTCATCGTTTCGAGGCTAAGCTTTAGCTAGAGCTGAGTTCCCCTTCATCAAATTCAAACAATACTGGAGACCTGGGGTGGCCGATGACGATTCCAATTTGGCGTCCGCGGCGAGATCGGACTATTGCAGGCTATCGCAACTGTGTGAAACATGCCAAAATAAGGGTGGCCTGATCTACGACGGTATCGGATCACACAGATGTGCCGTATCCGGGCGTGCCCGTGTGCCGGCCGTCTGAAAGCTGAAACAAAGCCGACACATCGATCGGGAACTTTTGCAAATTTCTCATCGGACTGGTAAGTGGTGTCGTCTGCTGTCAGAGCAACCAACCTGCCCCGTGTGCGTAAACGTTGCAAAAGAGGACCCCTATGGTAAAAACAGAGAGAGAGGGAGAGAGAGATAGAGAGAGAGAAGGTGATTGAAAATATCGTGACACAAAAGTGGACCGTGAAACAAACATATGACGTGCGGCTCCAATCTTTGTGCTATCGTGGCGAAGACTCATGTAAAAGCGCGTGAGCTTCTGACCTCGACGAGTGCCGCCGGATGGGCAAAGTAGTCTTTTCATCGACTCACCCATGGCGGCTTTCATCCGTGCGGCCTGCTTACGTTTACGGCTTCTACTTCGCACGCGGCCTGAACGTGCTCCGTTTGGTGTTCTGGTCGCCTCTAGGGCAGCGTTTTCTATAAACGCTCCGCTTGCGACTCGATTATCCGGCACAAATTCGCCGTTTCCGTTCATCTCATGCGTGGGATTCTGGCCTCCATCGAGTGCCGCTGCGGTCGATGGCCTTTCGGTGGTCTCGTTGTCTGCGGCGTTCATTGTCGCTTCGGCTGGTTCGCCATTTTCGGCGTTTTCTGCGCCAGTCTCAGAGTTCGGGCCGTCTTCGGTTTCAGCCGCAGCGTCAGAAGTGCCGTTTTGTACTCCATCAGCTGAATCTGTTGGCGCGAGCTTATCGTTCTGCTCATTTTCTGCGTCAGCCGCCTCGATGCCGTTCGCCGACTCTGTATTAGGCTCGATAGTCTCTACCGGTCCATCCCCGGCGGCCGTATCTTCTTGCGGGTTCTCCGTATTCGCCGTCTCTTCGGCAAGTTTCTCTATATCCTCTACTGCCGCTTCAGCCGCTTCTAGCGTTTCTTTAGGCTCTGCATCTTGTAGGTCCGAGTCAATTCCGGTTGTCTCACCGTTTTCGTTTCCTTCGACACTTTCATCCTTGGGTATTACCTCTTCAGCGTTTTCGGACCGATCGTGCCCGGCAGCAGCGTCATCTCCTTGGCTTCCGTCCTCCTGTTCAGTTTCTTTGGCTTCGGTATCATTGTTGTTTTCTTCTGCCTCTTCTTCATCTTCGTCCGCCTTCTCATTAGGCGTATCACCCGATTGTGATGTTACGCCAGCGGCATCTTCGTTGGCAGATCCCTCTGTAGCATTTCCTGTTTCTGAGCCGTCTCGCGCTTCGTCATCCTTGGCGTCTTCGTCTCTCGTTTCTTCGTCATTGTTGGCACTCTCTTCTGTTGGCTCAGCCGTCTGAGTGTCACTTTGCCGTTCAGTTTCTTGATTCTCCCCCTCGTTATCGCCTTCAGTTGCTTCAGCATCTTTGCCATCCTCTTTGGCTTCACCCTGATCAGCCATTTCCTCATCGTCTTTCGCCTTGCTCACTTCTTCCACCGCATCCTCTTTCTCCTCAACTTCCCGCGTAGCTTCGCCGTCGTTAGACTCGTCTTCTGGGGCATCTTCTTCGGCGTTCCCTTCCGCTCCAGTGTCCTCTTCAGCTTCGGCGGTAATCTTAGAACCGTCATCTTCCTCAACAACCTCAGCCGCCGTTTCGGCTTGCTTGTCGGCGATCTCGTCACCTTCATCCTTTACGGTTTCCGGCGACGTCGCGTCGGCCTCCGTGTCAACGTCGGAGTTCCGCTTTTCTGATTGGCCTTCCGATGTCTGCGATTTCGCGTCCAGATCACCCTCGTCTGCAACTGTACCCGTATTAGTTGCACGCACCGCACTTCCTACATAGGCCAATGCACCGCCACAACTCTCCAAACACGCACCCACACACACACGCGCACGCACACACACACACACGCACACACACACACACACACACATGCACACACACACACACACACACACACGCACACACACACGC
>MNPL01015940.1:1033-36366 GCA_002081605.1 Tropilaelaps mercedesae | reverse complement strand
TATATATATATATATATATATATATATATATATATATATGTCCACGTTTTTATCGTCACACTTCCGTCGTCGCGACACAGACACCTCCTCCTGGCAAAACACACACTGCACACCACCACCACCACCACCACCACCACATTACTGTCCTAATCTTCGCAGAATCGTCAGAGCGGTTGACAGTAGGTTTTTTAAACGAAGCAGCTAACTCATGAGTGGTACTTCCAATTTATTGCGGTGACCGTCAGTGAGTATACATTAAGAACACGCCTCTGCCTCCCGCTTGCATGGAAGCTTGGAGCCACTTACGCAGCGTCACACAAAATCGAGGCTTTCTCTTAGAAGACGTAGCCGGAATCAGAACCCTTTCTTCGCCGTCAGGTAAAATCGTTTCTGGTTGTAATTGTTGTGGTTGTTATAAAAGAAGTACTTGTCTTTGTTGTAGTAAAGCTACCCGTAGAAGTAATGGTGATAGTGGTGGTAGCAGCACCGGGGCGGCAGCAGCAGCAGCGCTTGCTTCCGTTTGTTTTCGGCCAGTATGGTGGTGTTGGTGGTGCCTGCTCCAGCGGCCGCCTGGTACCCAGTCCCGTGCACGTCGATGATCTCGCCCTGTTCCGCGCAGGGGAGGCAGAAGCCCGAAGAAGCTGGCGTGAGCTGCTGCAGGGCGGAGAGCAGCGTCGCTTGGGCTGGGTTGTGTAGTAGCAGCAGCCGCGGTCGAGCGACCTAGATGTATATCCATACACTTACACTCAGTCACTCACAGCAGCATTCGCAAGAGCAGCAGCAGCAGCAGCACACACAGTCGGCCATACCAGCAGCGGGAGCGCCGGCTCAGCGATTCTGAGCTAGGAGGAGTTCTATCCATAGCTTCATACCGAAGCAGAGCAAAGCGGACCGGAGCGGCAAACGCTAGCAGCAGTAGTGGCTCCCTAGCTGCCTCTCTGCCTGCCTGGGCTCCCCAGCTGGCTGCTGCAGTGTTCTCCGCTCGCTCCTTGCTCGCATATATCATAAATTGCTCCCTCGGTTGAGATCCTCTCGCTCGCACACACGTACACATACACACCATCCGACTGCCCCATCTACCCCTAACTCCCCTTCTCTTTCTCGCTCTCTCTTCCCTTCGCTCCAACCAACCCCCAATCTCATCTCTTCTCGCCTCTCCTTCCCCTGTAGAGATCTCCCCTCCCTCAACTACCCCACAACCTCTTCTCACTAGAGCCATACCCGCCATTCCCATCCCCAGATGGACCCCTATATCCCGACCGGACCTCACTCTCTCTTTCTCTGTCTCTCCAGTACAGAGCTACACCGTCTAGGAGCAACCACGTACCCACACCACCCGCCCGGCCAAAGAAGCGTCAGACAACCAACTAACCACCCATTCAGCTAGCGAGTGAACGAGAGCCACCGGACCTCCGAGGAAGCAAAGCTAGTTGAACGAGCTGGATAGCTGTATGATGTGTATGGGTGGCCGGATGGCTCTCTCCATCCAACGAGAGTAACCCCGCCACCATTCCTTCATCCGTTCGTTTAAACCCCATTTTAGGTTTACCGTATATACGAGTTATGTCTGCTTGATACTACTACAATCAAGCAGCTTACTATTACCTGTGTCGATATGGGGATCTGAGCTATACGTTTAACTGTCAGTTGACTGTGGTATATGCGTAACACAAAAGAGGATACATTGCTATGCACAGAACATTGTCCTTCGCTGTTTTGGGAATGTGTAAGCTGTTTCGTCGGCCATAGACTATCGCCCCTTAGCAATCCAGCAGCAGCCGTGGAGCACGAGGCCATTCGAGGATGTATGCCGTAAGGGACATTTACAGCAGAGTATAGCCGAGGAGAGCTCACACTCACAGGGTAACCAACCACGCGGGGGCTGTCTGGCACTTTCGTACTCCCCAGGCCAATATCGAGGCCGCTACTGGCTAAATACTGAACAGTTACACTAGTCGGAATGAGCCGTGGGCAGCTTCATTCTTTTCAATCCGTAATAGCGCCTGTGGCGGCATTAGCAACTCGCGAAATAGAGTTTCAGCATCAAACAGCTTTCTTTCTATGAGCATTTTTGATCTCGTTCTTCACATGCAGCCCAACGAGAGAGCCTACACTTAGAGTATAAAAAGTTATCGTAGCTTAAACCTATAAGAAATAAAAGTAATGCAAACAAAGTAAAAATTTGAGATTTTGAGCCAACATAATTCATGGCTAATATTTCAAAATAAGTTTAGTGTAAACATTGTTTAAAGTGCTTGATCGCCTATTCGTAGAGTATCGTCTCAAGCACTCTAATTCAGTGCACAATACAAACTGCCATATGTAACTCCCTTTCGCTACACATTTGCTATATGCCACGCTATACCGGTAATTTAATTTTAGGATGAGATGAACCTCAGGGTGATTCTTCCTGGAATCCTCAATGTCAAAACTATAGCTAACATGACCATCATTTTTAGTACTTGTCTACATCCGTTCCTGGTAAAATGTATGACGTGAAATCACTTTTGTATATAATTTGACTACAATTTAAACTTACGAACAAATCGCTTCTTCAATACTTTCAACAACTCGTTTGCCCGACCCGCAGCGTGCTAATACCAGCGTTTGTGCCATTGAAACACGCACCAGTAAACTTAATTTCGCTAAGTTAAGTAAACCAAACAATTCTACAATAATAATATTTTTCTAATTTCGTTCTAGCTATCTGTTAGAATTTTTTCTCAATTTTTCCCAATGTTACAAACGCTCTCTCAAAACCATTCCATTTTAAACTCGAATCCGCTTTGGCCTGACCTGTGACCCTAAGTACACGCAATGCAGAAAGAACATGTAACACAAAAAGGGATTCGAACTGACAAGCGCCAACATTATAGCTAGCTATTTACCCACCCAGACGGGCGGCGTGATCCATACTAACACCAACAAGTGCCAAAGGTCATGTCACGTTGCCTGAGCTTTTAACTCAAAATATCAATCGTGTACACACAAATTAGACTACTCGTTCACGTGCTTTAGATCACACTCTGTTGATCTTTTGAAAATTCTTCTTAATCTGTTCAAACCGGCGTAGGCGTTCTAACGGGCTACAATGCAATGTGTGTATTGCCAAAAAGGATATTAATTGTCTTGTCTGTAACACACAAGACTCCTTTTAGACTATTCTTGTATAATTTAGTTTTTCTTCAACGAGGTGACGTTCACGCGTACCGTTACACACCAGTTAGCAATCTCCACTCAATATTACTGCAAACCTGCATAACTACTGCTGCTGTAACCGTGTATACCAATCCAATAACGTTAACTCCCTATAGAAAACATGAGAATGAAAAGTCAAATACTGTACAAAACTTGCAGAATTTGCCACATTCACTTGCCAAACAATTTATAACGCAGTCCAATAGAAACACTTGAATTAGGAACACCTTAGAATCGGAATTTATAAAGAGTGTCAAACATCACGAGCATACAGACTTTACTACGAACTCAAAACAGCAAAATGATTCCAACATACGCTTAATATGCGACGATACGTGGCAAAGTGTTGGTTATAGAGAAAACGGGCGTATATATAGACCAGTAGCACAATACCATAAATAAAATTTGGAGAACACATAAAAGATGCCAAACTTCAAATGCCACTTGTACACACTTTCTGAAAAAAGTGAACTTTGCAGCTTTGATCTACCTGGCGTGGGTCTGAGGCTGCTCGCAATTCCGTAAATTAAATTTGGAACTTTACCAAGGTTAGGCACCCAACAACAACCCCGGTTGCAAGGTACCATGACTAGAGTACACAGTACTAACATTACTAACTTACAGTACTAACTTTACCAATTGACGTAACTTTACTAAACACGCCAGATATTCACTTTAGTTATTTACCTTTGAAGCTTCGTAAGGGGTACGAATATCGAAATTATTTTAGCAAGCGACAATCGTCGTTGTGCAAGTTCCGTAATGCTGCACATGTAGTGCTCAATATATCAATGGAAGGGAACGTTTACTGAAGTGTAGCGTTTGCTCATTGAGGTGCTCCAAAGATCACAATCACATACATAGTGCAGATTCGGTCGCTTGGTATCTGGATATCAAGCTGTATCGATGAAATGTATGATATAGGCTGGTTATCACAGATAATCTATTTGTTACGGCTTTGTGAAAGTTTATAGCTATGCTTATTTGGCCATAGGCGCCACCTTCAAGACTCTATTTAACCGTTACTTTGGTGTGTAAAAAAGCTCAGATGCGTCATAACTTAAAAAGGTGCTCCAAGTAGTCCAAAAGCGAAGACAGCAGCGACTGGCGTTGTCAAAATGCGTCGAATAATCCTGGAAGAGTAACATGACTTCTGGCATCAGCACTCTGCATTGGACGCATGCAGCCGTTTTCCCGATGATGTTCAGCAAGCACATCATCGCCGAGGATCATTTTATACTTCGTAAATGGGGGCTGTAAATCGGCGTTCAATTAAGTTTTAAAAGACATACGCATCGCTAGGCTAGACGGATGGCCTATTAATGGCTTGCAGTTATTAGCTTCCGCCCTTTAAAGAACCCGATTTCCATTAATGAAGTTATCGCTGAGCTCGACGCGTTTCCGCAAATAAAAAGCGAGTAAAGAGAGTATCCAAAGTAAATCGTTGGTCTGGCAATGACACTCTTCGACTCGCTTCGACCGGACATGTCTTCGAGTGTGTCAAAAGCTTTAAGGGTACCTCGGCGTCATCATTCCGTCCAACAGCCGTACCTTAACGGAACACATCACGTATCATGTGAGAAACAAGTTCATGCTATAATTTGGAATAAAGAAGCCACAATTCTTATTTTACATTTACAGAAATTCCCGTTTACAGAACGTTTATTCACGTGTAGAAATGTAAGCTGGCGAACATCGACTTGGATTTCACCAGCGCAGGTGGTATGCTGGACGGAAGCTGGAAGAATCTAGGACGCGCAAGCCAAGACGCTGTGAACTTGTGACCTTCTTCCAGATACATGGTTTCATCAACTGTGCGAAACAGGCGGATTTCAAAAGTGCCAGTTGTTATATCTCTGCGCTCGCTCTGGGTCCCTCTGCCTAATATATAGCGCGGTACCGTGTCAGCGGGTAAAGCCTTTTTGGAGTTTTTTAAAATGGTGTTGTTTCTGTTCTTCTTATTTGGCTTCCCCCTGATAAGGCCCAACATATTTTTACACACGGGAATAAACTAGAAGTGTAGCAAAGGAAGATATTACAAGACTCGTTTTATGGAAAGAATCATATCATAATACACTCTGGTTTGGGGAAAGGTGTTACGTTTGACCAGACCAGAAACGAACATCTGTATCAAGCACTAGTGATACTCGCAGATCTGAAGTGTTTAATAAGCTCTTAATTGCTGGTAAAACAACATAATTTGCAAAAGAAATCGTTTTCAGAGTTACCCAAACGATGAAGGGGAACCCGCTGAAGCCCCATTATGATAACATTGCTAATAGGAGCGTCCTCCACAAAGGGGGTGCTTCGCTACGAATCATGTTCTTTTTAGCTTCGCCAGATGCAACGTCATGAAAATAATATAATGCACGCGTCATATAATAAAATTTATAAATCGAAATCTGTAGTTTCGCTATATGTGATAACTTAGAGAACTCGAAAAAATGTGTGGCAGTGAATGTTCAAATCTTAGATGAATAAACACGTGACTTCGCAGAGATCTTTACTGCTACAAATAATAACATCAGTAAATTAGGAAAGTACAACAAAGAATATTACAGACCATAGATGAAGCGGTGTTCTTTGTTATCACTTGATTAAACACTGGCCTCGGGAGTAATCAACACTTGGACTCTGGGCACCACTGTTTGAAAAAATATATGCTAACGTCATGTTTCCTTTATATGCTGAAAGACTTCAAAATGGGGCAATTATGAGCATTATTTTGGAAATCACTGTGTATTTACTATATGCCTCAGAGGACTGATGTTTTCCAACCGATTGTATTCAGTTGAATTCGACCTTGGTCGAGTAAAATTGCGTACCTTATTACGTGAACTACATATGTGGGCATGTAATTGTGCTTTTCATCTGTCGAAACGGATGCCTTATTAAACTTCGTGCTAATACTAAAGTCCTCACGCAAAAGCTGTTTCCCGCCTGTAAATGGCGTTCTAGTGATTTACGCACATTATCTGTGCCTGCGTAAAGGGGAAGGGAGAATCAGTCATAGACCAGAACAGAGTGGAGTGAGCGGTGTAGAGGGCAAGAGGCAACAGCAGCGGCCTAAGGCTAAGGCCGTGGCGGTTATAATAGGGAGGGCCCTGTTGGATCGTGGAGCGAGAGGAGGTGCCTCCTCTCAGAGGTGACTTCCTGCTGTTGCAGCTGCAAGAACAGGAGCAGCGCACATCACACTGACGCTGGCGCCGCCACAGCCAGCACCATCACCGTTGACGCCCCCCTCTTTTCCATTCGGACCTGCAGCAGCCAAACTCCCTTTTCAACGAACGCCAAATTCGTCCCCTGCATTACCCAGAGTCGCGTCCGAACAAGTCCATACGACTCAACTTTCGACCACCCCCACATATCTGCCGTTCCTCTCCCCGCCCTTCTCAGACGACCACCACAACTGCCTCTCTCCCGCCCTCTCTCTCTCTCTTCTCTCAATTTCTCTATGACCATCATCTTCTCTCGCCGGCAATGGTTGGTGTATTTGTCTGATTGTGGGTGTACAGAGAGGCTGAAAGCATGTCTGTCTGTGAATGACTGGCGTTACCCCTCTACCGGCTACACTCTGTTTCCCACTCTGTATCCTATATCGTCACCCCATATGACTCGCAGCCCCGTTCCCTTCCTTGGTGATATTATTGCACCTCTCAAGAAACTATAATCATAACCAACCACCATATTTCAGCCGATTCGCCTAGATCACCTAACCCAAGAACTCCAGAAGAAGCGTATTACAAATATACATACACGCATAGATCATTTACGAAATATTATTTCTTCTAAAATGCCGTTACCGTAATTAATATCAAAAGTAGCACAACCAGTGGACAGCCACTCAAGCTGTTTTTTTCTATAATTATAAAATTTATTTTTGTTTCCTGTAAATAGAAGTTGCAGCCGAATTGGTACTTAAGGATACTCAAAACCATGTATCATACTACGTTTACGTAGCCTATTGAGGCCGGTTGAGAGTAGCAGGGAAACGGAGAGAGAGAAGTAAAGTAGCGCGGGTGGCAAACGAGCCGGTGAAGTTTGTAGGCAGCCACGGTGAGGTTTTATATGAACACTTGGACCAACCAACGAGCGGATGGGGACGAACCAACTCAAACCGTTCGATCGTAAGAAAAAGTATAAGTGAAAGGATTATAGGAGCAGGGACAGAGAGGGAAAGGGAAAATAGGTGCGATGATATCTCACAGATCACGTCATCACTGTCCTAACTTCTATCCCCTAAGTTCCCATCTCAGAGGTAGTGATAACAGTCGTAGTGGTAGTAAGCGTTGTAGTTGTAAAGTAGTTGTAGTATAACATAGAAGGTAAATTTAGATTCATGTGACTCTAGCAATTTGTTTTCCTATATGTTCTTGAATAACACCAATCTAATACCATTATCTTTGTAGACCTCACGGGGTCGACTACTACTTATCTCAATTTCGGGTCAAGTCACGTTCGTGTACTAATGAAACATAGTAGTTTATATGTCTATAATCATATAATAAGACGTACCAAACATAACTGTAGTGTTTTCATATTCTCCGGCTTCACAGGTATGAAAAATCACGTGAATCTTTACATAATCTAAGACAGATATTTGCATTTGATGAAAATAAGCAATATCTGCGATGTCAATGTCCGTGCGTGTGCTGCGTGTGTTTTTCTTAAACATGGTTCAAGCTCGACTTTTTTCACGATTGTTTTTAAAGCAAATCCTATCAATTTTCACCTAATTTTAGCGCTTAAATGATATAAATTAGATGATAAATCCTGATTATACCTTATCCCACTACCATTATGGTGTGCGACTAGTAAACTCCTGCTTTCACTTATGCCAAGATTTCTATGAGATGGTCCTAGAGTCACCTACGATTGCGTCTCAACTAAGCAATGAATAACTATTTATGTTCTCAACAGTTGAAAGCTCCTTGCTTTAGTTCCCAAAATTTCTTTTCAATGTATAATGTTTCGTGTATGCTTCGTTTAAAGAAATATACAACGCATGCAATATAAATGGTAATAAGCATGCGAACGATTGTATGGGACGTGCACTCCCTAGCTTTTGACTTTAAAAACGCTTCCAATTGGTATTTCATTTAGGCGTTTGTGCTTCGATGTCCCGCATTAGATTCTCACTACTACTTACACCTCTTCACACGTTACTCCCTCAAAAAAACCAATTTTTGCAATACTCTTGTAAATAATTTGCTGTCACAGCTTATGTCGGTCAAATAAACTTGGTCAGTACCAGGTGTTTCGCACACTTGGAAGTGGTACTTTCTGCGTTAAATGTTGGCTGATGGTCAGCCCTATAATATTAGGTGTTCCTTACCTGCTCAATAATGCCTATTTGTGCATTTTCATAGACTATATATCGTTTTCAGTGAATTCCCGTGAACTCCCGAGGTGAGCTTTGTTCGTGATGTGTGAAATTTAGTACGGCGTAAGGAAACCAGCGTTATATGCGTCTTCACATTATAGAATTCAGTAAACAGAACGCTAAAAACTGTGTTAAATTTTTTTCTGTCATATATATATATATATATATATATATATATGGGTAGGTATGATTATTCAATAGCTGTCTCCGAAATGATTTTCCACATTTGTTATTTAATAGAACTTTGGTTGCTTAAAAAATTTGGAAGCCTTTGAAGACTATACGCACTTAATAGAATTGGACGAGCTGTTCTTCGGTAGATGAATCCTCGGTAATACACAATCACTCGGGAATCTCGCAGGTCTACCAGAGCCCTGTATAAAATCAAACGGGTAAGCTGAAGCGGTGAAATCAATCGCAATTTTAAAAACAAAGAGGGAGCGTTTGATGCTATCCACATTGAACGCCCTTGTCAAGTTCCATGCAGGACGTAGGTCTTTGCTGGACCTATTCAGGTCATCGTGTTGTGCCGGGGAGATCCGCAGATATTGTGTAAAAGTCAAATCGTGGAATCGGTCGTGTCGTTTGTGCACGATTAGTTAATGTTTTCTAATCGGAAAGTATGAGTCTACTCACAGGAGGTAGCCCGTATTAAATTTGCATATAAAAGTCATAATCAAGGATCGGACGGATGCGAGCAACAGGTTAACAGCTAAACGCGTCGATGGCTATGGACAACGCAAATGCAAATTACACGTTGTGGGCAGCAATCAAACGTTATTTTTGTCATATATATTCTGGGTCAATATTTAGAATAACATAACAAATGTGTATGAGGTGTTTAGACCGAGACTGCTGTAAATGACATTTATACAAGCGAAAATGCCTGTGGAATATTCAATTAAAAATCAACGCTTATTTGCTTTTTATACAGGACATAAAAA
Organism: Tropilaelaps mercedesae; assembly: GCA_002081605.1. Lineage (NCBI taxonomy): Eukaryota > Metazoa > Arthropoda > Arachnida > Mesostigmata > Laelapidae > Tropilaelaps > Tropilaelaps mercedesae. The sequence continues at coordinate 26,841 of MNPL01015940.1, read as the reverse complement.
CATACCCTTTTGCGGTATTAAAATTTTTTACTGGTTTCAACTTGAATAACGGCTGGTTTGAAAATTTTCGAACAGAGGCCTAAACACAAAGGAGGCGTAAAATAAAATCATCGCTAGATGAACCAGTGAGGTTGACTTGGAGGCTGGTTGACCGCGTAAAACAGACGATACTTTTTAGCCAACACTTACCTGCAGATGTTAGAGACTAACCATTAGGCACCCCCAACTGTCGTCTTTTTTTATTTGCTGAGAGCGTTAATTTTTAATTTACAATGTTTTGAGGTTACTACTGGCAAATCGCTAAGCGAGTGACTTCGATGGCCATTTGGTACAGTGCTATTCAGTTGATTCTAGTACAAGGTAATGGAGAATAACCTAACAAAGTGAAATGTATCATAGTTTTTCATTTACTGAATGGTCTAGTTTCAGAATATATTCAGTAATATATTCTTGTGAGTTTCTGGTTCAGCTTTAAATTCACTGGTTTTAAAAGCGTTAATTTTTTATTGAAAAGGGGGCTAGGTTAAAATAAGTAAAGGGCATTTTTTATATACCTGAGGACTGCTTAACGCGGTTTCGATGAAAAGAACAGTCTACATCTTAAGACGTATTCTCCGTTCCGAACTCCAGGAAAAAACAATAAAATACAATATCTTGAGCCTGCTACGTCAGGTGCAAATGAAAAAAGCAAATCTAGCCGGAATAAAAACTCGTTATGCTGTACGAATGGTCACGTAGACATTGTTTTAAAATCAGAAACTCGACGAATGGTCGTATGCATATTGTTGTGCAATCAATAATTTAGTGCAACCTGCAGATGTGAAAGAGAATTAAAATGGGATAGGAGCTTATGGTGAGGACTGTGTCAGCATTGAGTTACTTTTATATAGTGAATCTTATATATCTTATCTTCCATATGACGAATCGTGGCTCAAAGATTTTCACTGATAATTCTATCTCATTTCTATTTGTATAGGCAGTACGGATTGTCTTCTTTGCTCACTGAGCTCAATCCTGAATAACATTGCTCCACGGTTTTATAAAATTTATAGCAATAGCTTCGAAAGTCATTGATTGCCAAAACAGATTTAGCACAGCCTGACTATCTGTGGCTGAAATAACGAACTCCTTTCCACGTTAATGCATGATCGGAACACTGAATATTTAGTGTCCTTGTCTTACATCACACATATAAGTCAGATACGCACACTTACATGACCACATTGTGGTGTTTATTACTTTCAAACTACCAAATATCGTAAGCAGTCGTAAACAGGCAGGTAAGACAGATAAAATCAATACATAATATGCAAGCGTGTTAACGATTACTCGCTTCGTATCCTCAAACGTCCATCCGAGATAAGAATGGAAAGGGATGGCTGTTACCTGCAGCTTGGCATGAGCGTGGCCAATATTTGAGATCTCACCGGCTATAACGCTTTGGAATTCACTCTACTTTCCTTTGATTAATACACATTGTTTGAGGTTGTAAGAGAAACAGTTAATTTACAAGCGTGTATTCAATGATAAATTCAAAATAGGATGAGCGCCTGCCTACTGCAGTACTATGAAGACATCTCATCATTGACATACCTACCCAAAACTGTCTCTTTCCATGTCACTAATATGCCTACGCTTAATACGCTTTATAAATAAGCAATAAACTTTTTGCACCCCTAAGCATATCCCTCAACCACCTACGCTATACATGCGTATGGTAATGAGCTACAATATGCGATAGCATCAACCTTTCCTAGGAAAATCACTGAAAACATTACAAGCATTTTTACATAGTGGTAGACTTCACTGTGTCACTGCGCACGATTCGCTTCAAGAGGACGATCAGTTCTTCGTTCGGAAGTTTTTGCCTTTCTCTTATTCTCACATTTGCTTCGATTTGCGATTTTTTAAAGTGGGCTAGGAAATGAGAGAGTGTCACCTCCCTTCACAAGCATAAACAAAGCAGACAAACCCTGAAATGCACTATAAAGCCAATATTTGTTCGTATTGACAGAATCCCACTACTTATCTGTCTGATGCAGGTCTGGCACACCGTTGGCTCTTTATGAACTGCTATCACGATCTCCTATATATAATTTGCGTCCGCCGTAAATCGATCTGTATGATTTCTGGTAGTGTCATTTGCAGTTAGTTAGTGGCTAGCCTGTTGCCGAAGCAGAGCATAGATCTTATCTTTAATCCAGGCTTTATTATAAGGTGAATACGTGTTCGTCGTTTTCTGATGAACCTGGACGGACATGTCGACAGCAAATAATGTTAGAACATAATAATAGGATATAATTAAATAAATTAGAATTATACGCTACGTGAGCGTTCTAAAAGCATCGCGACTAGAATTCAAAGACAGCGTATTCAAGCTATCCATTTTATAATATTACATAAGGAAAAACTTGGGTAATTAGAGATACCTCTTAACGCAATGCGTAATCTTAAACTTTTTAATTTTACAAGATAATGCAGCATATTTTCTTCTCGCTAGAATGCATGCAATTCAAACGTAAGGAACCTATAAGGGGTAACAAGCTTTTAATTGATAAAACACAACTTTACCTATAGACAAAAAATAGTAGTTCAAAAAAGGTCTTAGTGGGTCTAGCTTACATTAAACATATAACGCTACCAGTGAGTTAAAAGTGGTAAATTCGATCAACTTGATACGAACGAGACATGTGAGATCGTTAAGCTGATCAATGAAGTCGAAAAGCTGCGAGATGTCATAAGTAATCGAGGCTGATTGAGGATTCTGCCGCTTTAGGTGTTCCTCAAACACGTGACAAATGCCTTCCATGCACTCATTGACGCTGCTCGAAAAAAGAAACTTCGGTCATTTTTAATTTGAATGCCTTAAGCTAATCAAAACGTTCAAGTCGTCTTGAAAATAGAAAATATAAAATGTCTTGAAAATATTTAAGTAAATCAGACATACAAATATAAAATATATAAAAATAACTGCCCTCATAGTACATTTTGCATAAATCGTAACAGTTAAAGGAAAATCTAAAATAACAGTTGTGTAATACCGTAATTATTTTAACTTCCATCCTAACGTTTGAGACCACGTTGTTTTGAGATAACATGTTTAATTAACTCATTAATAAAATGAAATTATTAGAAATTGCAATTTGAAATAATTAGTACTAAGGCATTTGAAGAATGCACCTTTCAAAGTCTGAATATGTCCTTGATTCGGGTTTACCGGGTTGAAGCAACATGATTGTGTGTGCCATAGCGATACGAACGGTGTAGTACAAATGACTAGCACGCTATATCCTGGAATAAATACACAGAAATGGAGCATCGTAGAGTGATAATAGCGTGAATATAATACATGTCGATTTTACTAATATAATGGGTTCGTTTAAGTACCTATCACCCAAATGAGTGTAATATATTCATCTAATACTCATCAAAGGTGTAAATAGCTATTTTTAAAATTATACTTATCACTATAATTATTATTATCATTAGGAACGTTTGATAGTATTAACCATTGTCTCATAATACAGAGCTTAACTGTGTCAAACATCAGTTAGCGTACTATAGAATACAGATTAGCCGATTGGAACTTTGGCCTAAACTTTTGTGAAGCTTTGAGAAAGTATTACGCTGTTTAATTGAGTAACACCAAGCTATATTTTTACTAACAGTAGTGTCTAGTCGCCTCACCGTTGTAAAATGAAAGAGTCCATTTAGTATAATTGTAAATGCATATATGTAATGATGACGCATCTAAGTAACAGAGGTTTGTGCATTATCGGTTCAAAGCTGTTCTTTTATTCGAAATTATATGCCGGAGGCTTTACCCCATTTACAACTATAGTACGTACCACAAATTGTACATGCGGCGAGTGTACTCACAAGTCAAAATTTAAAAAAAATATTCATTTCATAGAAGGATATTTGCAATGTAATAAGTGTACCGGACGCTGCCACTCAAAACAACTGAAAAGGCACTGGTCGTAACTAGTCATCCGATACAGCCGAGATGGAATTGCCGAGAACTTTCAAATAGGCAGGGACCCAAGCGCTATAATGGTTAAGAGTGCGTGGAAGAATGCCTTAGGATATAGAGTAAAAAATATAGCGTAGTTTTTTGATGGGAAAGATCTTTGTTTTTGCGCTACAAATACAGCTTTATTATCAGTTAGTTGCAATTTTATTTCTATATATAGCATCTAAATATGAGTTAGTCACAACATTACAATTAGACATTAAGTCAAGTTCAAACTAGCTAATACTCCATTGATTCCGCCAAGAACGATATGATTATATTAGTTAAAACCGACTATTTGGCCTCATGGCTTCTAGCGAAACCGGTCACTTGGGCGTTTCTGCTTTCGTTGTGAATACTCCTTACGAATATACGTTAAATATATCCTTATTCTCTAATTTATCGTTGACATTAGGCACCATAAAACATGAGACAGATCAGATGTACTCTGTTTAATGCGTCGTTTCAGGCTTTGGGAGTCATTTTTTCGCAATTACCCTCTCTCACTTCAGCTGCATAGAACGGCCAGTTGTAGTGTCAGTGGAATAGGACTGAAGAATATCTTCACATCAACGAAACTATCAGCTGGACAGATAGTAACATGTGAGCAGGAATGGAAAGCTCAAAGTAAGTAATTTGTAATATATGTTGTAATTTACGTAACATTAATTGAATTTATAGAACAAGTCCTTGTAAATATTTTAACCGAAAGGAACTAACTACAAAATAAGAATGTGCTTTACAACTGGAGATATTATCAAACCGCGCGGATCATTACAAAATGTTTGTTAATTCATACGTTACTCACATTAGAGATTTAGAGTTTGTGCAACAGTTGAAATCACAATAGATAGTGTTTGTGTTCGACAGATGTAGTTGTTTTAATACCAATCTCTATCTTAATCTAAATACCTTAACACCGGTTAGCTGTTATTTGTAGTCACGCAACATTTCACAGTGCATTAAAAAACATGAAATTAAACATAAAAGACAAATTAAAAGGAAGGCTATAAGCCTTATATTAATTTTACTTTTTCCTGTTTGCTCCTTGAGGGTCAGTTCTTGAGTGCTTTCTTCGATGCTTATTTTTTAAAGATAACAAAAAATATTGTTGATGCCTTTCTATTGATAACAATATTTCCGAAGAAATTAAAGTCTCTCTACATTTGATCTAGCTAACTTCTGAATTTATTACAATAATCTTGAAACATTCGATTTCCGTTAATAGAGCAAGATCAATAAACAACTATTAATATAAAGTATTTATACCATTTATTCCACACGATTAAAAATGTTAGAAGGTACGTATTGTTTCGTGTAAGTTTCTATAACAAATCACTATAATAAACTAATCTCCATAAATGCAAAATCGTAATTGTTCAAAAGGAAATGTGGAAAAGATATGACAAAATTTAATACGCTGCACTTACATTTTAAAAATGCACGAGAAGAGGTGAGGCTGTATAAGCCTGACGGAGCGTCACATGGGGTTGCCTACCGCATGGAGCCGATTACGGATATCTGTGTCGTGCAAGAGGCAAAAAACGCGCCACAAGGCTATTCTGTCATAGAACTCACAGGTATTTAAGTTTTGTTCAAGCGATACGCTTCATAAAATATTTGATAGGGGAAAACTGTATAAGTTTATTTACATTGAAGAAAGATGAAGGTTGACTAAGTTGTGACTGATAAGACATATATAAGTCAATTTAATTTGCACATAGTGACAAGTTATGGAAGCGCTATTAATGAGGGACATACAAACATGGGATTTACGCTTTGAGCATTAAAAATATATGGAGTAGCTGTGCATTACCCTTATTGAATTACTCTATAGTGTGTCTCGTTGTGCTTACGGTAGATACGGGGCATTTACTAAATCTATAACAGGTCTATCCATATTCTTTTTACAATAACTCCGGACAAAAAAGCTTTGTCAAGAAATACTTCCCTCTAAGTAAAAAAATCCATAAAATATCTTCTCTCGTTATAGAAGCTTCTTCAAATATTTATTATTGGTGTTTTTTAGTCGAATATCAATATTTATTATCGTATTTTTGTATCGAAGTAGGTCACATCTAAATTGGGCTTGAGAGTCTGTTTTGTATCTTTTATATTAGCTCAATGTCTTTTTTGTGTTCAGGATCAATATAATACTCGCACACATGACAGTAGGAACTATTTGAAATTCACACAGTTTTAGATAAACTGAGGGAGATTTTACGACAAAATTCCTCCAATTGCATAGCAAGACGCACTTGGCTACTAGATGTCGCGTCTGTTACTGGAAATGTAGCAGATATAGAAAAGCATATTCCAAAATTCTTGACTAAATTTTACATCGAGTATTTTTTACACCTATGATTTTACATCGTCTGTTTGGAAGTCCGCGGTGTGAACTGCTCTCATTCATGAACTAACTGTGCTTCAGGGTGGAGCGCATACCAGGGAGTAGATAAAATACTGGTCAAAAAATCCAGACAAACACTTAAATTATATGAAAATAAGCAAAGGTTGCAATAAAAAAAACAAGCCAGTGCTCCAAAAATATAGGTAACACAAAACTTTGGGCATAAGCGTAAATACTAAATCCAAGATTCCGCTGGATCTGTTGTTTAATTAATGATGAGACGGAATCGTTTACTCAGTCATTGTTTCATTGCTCACATAGGTTGTTATAACCGACTATAGCTATTTTAGGCTAGAATTTTTTTAGGCTAGAATGCAGGACCATGTCAAGTATTTGAAATATATTCGCCGTTTGTTATGATACCCGATGTAAATCCGATTTTGGTCCAGGTGATGTGGGACAGGACGCAGACCTGTGGAAGGATAAAGGATTATTCTTCGGCCGCAAAGAGACTCGATATCTGTGCTTTGCCAGGAAGTTTTCACTAGACTGTGTGGAAAGTGTATCTGTGCAGGTATGCTCTAGAATCTGCAACTTCTTAATCTTGTCAAACAATAATATGCATTTATGGCCAATGGTCATCATTCAACGTCCAACCGCACATTCATGCTAAGAAGTACTGATTTTCCATTTTAGGTTACGCCACCACCAAATGTATTGACCATCTCGTTGACACGTGACACCGGTTGGTGGATGTTTTGATGCATCTAGCTTTGTCAGTGTAATAGCATTTGTTGGTTCCATGGAATTGCTTATTTAAATAGGTCTTAGTGTACCGTCAGACAGCTGGCATAAAAAACTATTTTTATCTCTAAAAGTATATTTACTGAGCCTGTAACAGCTTACTTATATTCTATGACTAAAGCAGGAGAAGCTCATAGATTATCACCCATTTAATCCTCTTTTGTTAGTTATTACATGGGCAAAATCAGAACGGTCGATTTCCATTACATTATTATGCTGCTAATTGCAGAAATGTAAAGTTTGTCGTTTCCCACCAAGGCTTCATCAGTGTATATTGTGATAGCCAGATATCCTCGCTTGACGTTCTGAAAGAATGACACATCTAATGCGGGTTAAATGTGAGTAATTAATGTGGAGTAAAGCCATATTTCTATGTGATTCGTATATGTCTCTTCTAACTACTTTTGTTTCAGGCCAAAAATGTCTTAGAAAGCGCTACCTGTGTTATACAGTAGTAGGTCGAGACATAAGAAACAGTTCGGTTATCTCGGATATTGGCGTCTTTTCAAAAACTACTCCTGATGGCTTCACACTTGCTGGAGAGCTAAACGGCCTGTTAATAGCTTACAAGACTATCAAGATTAATGTCGAGTCAAATGGGCCAGCGAAAATGGGTAAATAAAGTCACATAACCATTTCAGTGCTCTCATGCAGATCCTTCCTAAAACTTCACCTGAATAACGCATGTTTAGAAAAACGAATAACCACATTAGGGCATTTTTACCAAGTTCTTGATAAATTAGTGTTCTAACCCTGAAGACGGCCTCATAGCGTTATTTTCGCTTAGGCGTGGGCCACGTGTACGTATAACTGCTATAGAGCTCCCCTATGGAGCCCACAGAAATCGGTTGCTATTCTATGCACGTACGAATAAAGGGGATAATTTATTATAGAAAAACGCCTACTTCTGTGGGTACGCTAGGGCATTAAGTTCACATCATCAAGCATACACTATTTGACGTACGTGTGCCCATCTATGGGCCTATATACTAAACATCACACTACAATTCTGTAACCCTGTAGCATGTAAAATATTAATGTTATCTACAGAGTAGCTAATAACTAAACAAGTAGATCTATTCCTTCGGTTACATTTTTAGGAGGCCAATCGGTTGATCAGACGACGCTCCGTACATATAAAAATTCTGCGGACGGCCGCTCTGTTGCCGGTGAGAGTACGGCATGTGCCAAAAACTGGATAGATGATATTCCTTATCAGCTCAATGCACAACTGCTGCCCATTACCCGGGTATGAATCAAGTGGATAAAAAGAAAACAATATTAATACAGTCATTCAAAAAAATCTTGTGTAAACCCTTAATTTGAAATTTTTGTTTTATCACTATTTTTTCATTGTCTAAGCAATTCATTATTTCTATATTTGTCTCCGTCTTAATGACGCTTTCACTTGTTAGCGTCGGTTTGCAATCTATCAGTACACTGAGGCCTTTTATTCAGTCCAATACTAACCACGAGGGCCAAGTGCGAGGAATAGCCAGAGTTCTGAATCGGATCTAAACAGCCATATTATCTGTCATCCAAGACAGAGGCAGAGACCATCGATGAAACATATCGTTTCGTTTCCTTATTCCTAAATGTAGAAACATTAAGCAAAGGTAAACATAGAGTTGAGCAGCATATTTCTTCTACTGAAAATTGTCTTTTTATGTGTTTCCTTTTCGTTATTTAGCTTCCAGTAATCCACTTGAAGACTGCAAGTCAAATATATTCGCAATTCAACTATGATTTTTCACTAGAGCGCGAAATTCTTAGAGCAACACCGCCACAGGACTTCTCAAGTCCACCTAATTTTCCAGGTGAAAATAATGGACTCGTTGACGTAGAATAATTTTTGCTTTTGTCACACCGAACAATCAAGCCGGAGTCAGCTGATAGAGAGAACTACAGCCTTGCAGGAAACCAACAACCGTGGTGTTGATGGTACGGTGATTTGCCGTCCGAATTAAATCTAATACAAAAACTAAGTCACGCTTATGTCTCTACGAATTAAGCTGAAATCAGCTTATATGACATACTGTTCTCGATATAAAATAGCGCATAAGCATGTCGATTCATTTTATGAAGTATGAAAGACAAGTAATTTCCAGTAATTGTAGTCGAACAAATTGAAACAGCAGGAAAAACGATAGGAGATCAGGAAAACTAGGTATAGATAGTTCTTAAGCTAGACATAATTCTTATTTATGTGTACATAGTCAGGCAGGAATTCATCCAAGAAGGGTGTTTTTTGAACACTCTTCTACCGTGTTTTGAGTTACTATACACCGAACCACACAGGTCATCTTACTGGCCCATAGGAATTTTGCATGAATCATATTGGGAAATTTGTAGTAGCAGCCATGATCTCTAATTATATGTGTAATTACTAATCATTGTGTTTCACTAACAGATAGTCATAAACGTTTAGTTCCCCAATAAATATGCTTGCTTTGGAAAATGAAAAAAATACTCTATTACAGATAAACCCACTAAACTAATTAACAGTGATTTTAAAAAAATTTATCATCACGTTGGCCAGTCTGTCATCTGTCGATCTACTATTGACATTCATTTTGCACTCTACAGAAGCTTGTCGACCCTCAAATAAAGTCTTCAACTATACCAAATTTCACTCGTAGTCTTTCTATTTAGTAAAAGATCATAGTAGTCAATCACAGTAATCATAATAATCAATCTAATAATAAATCAATCTTGCGTTCTAGACACAATTTTTCTAAGTCGAGATTTTATGTATTATTCCCTATCCAAACAGGATTAGCAGAGTGATAGAACTTGTAAAATAAAATTTGTTTACATTAGACAAATTTCCTGAGATTTTTGGAAAAGATGTAGTTCAAAAGGCCACTGATGTGTCCGATTATCACAGATCATTTTATTTAAAGCACCATTATCCCCTACAGACTATATATTGTGCTAGCATAAGCACCCCGTTTTCACCAAGATCTACACCTAAATTTATGAGGACGAATATTTCGTTCAAGGGAATCTGCATATACATGATGACGCTCTCTTATATAGTTTTGTGGCATAAGATATGGCCTGTTCTATGTTCATAACTGCTGCTTGAATTTGCTCCAAATCCAAACAGAAATCAATTGATACAACTGATCAATCTAGCATTAAGTATCACCTTTTTATTTTCTGCGTATATTTGCAATTCGCAAGGTATAACGATTTTCCCATGCCAATAGCTTTAAACCCATTTATATTTTAAGATCGTCGATGAAATATGTACTGCGCTGTATCATTATAACGGCCACGTGTTTGTTCTTTAAGCAAAATACTACAGATTCTCAGAAAGGCTACCATTGATTGTCAGATTTTGTCGAATGTGATATCAAGGAATCTAGGATGCTCACAGAAAAATCAAACTTTCGCATTTATTTTATACAAGTTACGTACAGGTAATGCTAACTGTCCGCGATAACTCTTTATATACTTGTTTTCTAATGAAAACTTAGATTTTAACTCAGCATTTCTTCCAAGGCGCATTAAAAATACTGTCGGAATAAAACTTTTGAGAAAAGTTGTTATCTGTACTTACACATTAATTCAATCATACAGAAAACGCCTAGGTGCGCGACTTATTTAGTAGCAATGCCGACTCAAAAAATAGAAAGCCCACAAAACGCCAATATATATACACATATATAGGCATATATAGTACCTTTGTTTGGTCAATTAAATGTCTGCTTTGTAAGTTCAATTTTTGTTACAAGAGGCATCTGTTTGAGTTGCTCACTGACTTGTCCTGTAAAATGAGCTACGAAAGACTTTTTTCACGCAAATATGGCTTCCACTGGCCGAAGAGATATCAGAATTGCATATTGTAAACACTAGATTTCGTTTTCCAAGCTAAATGCGTCCATTATCAATAGCTTATCCATTCTTTGCTCGGAACTCTCATCTGACCACCTTGAAATAATTCTTCACCCTTAAACGGTTCAAAATGATAGTATTGGAGGACCGATTATATATTCGGTATTTACCACTAGATTTTTCACCTTGTTTTTAGATTACCCTCTTTTTCCCTGAATCACACTAAACTCGTACTTATCGCAACGCTATGTCTCTTTTATTTCTAGTCAAGAAGGAAAACATTTCTAAACATTAGATGAGAGTGCAATAGCCGAAGGTTTTTTCAAAAGCGTGAAAACCGTATTGCACACATGGAGACAAATTTCGCTCGAATAAAGTTCTATCAGTCTGACCTTCGCATGTTCGGTTTGAATGGTACCATTCCGGCTTGAAAGATTTTTTACCTTCGAATGTGGTACGACTTCGGCATGGTACGCCCCAAATTATGTTTGGGCACGGATAGTTTCAAAGCTTGATGATACGCATCAAAAAACAATTGCGTGCGGTTGGGCTCTAGCGAATGACGTTTTCCTTCAGTATGGCTGATTTCTTACCAGTATGGATTTTACCCCGAGTGGCTTACCTGGATCTACCTAAGGGTTCCTTTCTGAAGCCACTAATGACAGATTTTTTGCTGTCACATCAGATGTACTAAAAATGAGAGGGAATGCGCGTTTTGTGGGTTTTACACTAGTCACTGCACGCAGTAAGGCGTGTATACGATACATTCCTGAAACCTTCCAGAGGAAAAATTAAGTGTATTTTTAAATATAAAATATTTCTAGATATTATGACTAGCGTTCGGTTTAGCCCAATATTTATTTATAATGTAGAGGATTTAAGTAGAAAGCAATTTTATCATTAATGCACTGAACCCTTTACATTTAAATTCTTTCAAAACCCTTCCTACTTTTAGTCTCAGACCCTTATTCGCATTACTTTGAGCATTTTAAGGACACGAAGTAAAGCATAAAAAACTGTGCAGTTCTTGTTCATTGTCTTGACGGTATATTTACGCTGTGGTCTCAAAAGTTAAATGCATTAGACCATTCTCAAGTCTCCAGCTATAAACTGCGTCGTTATTAATGTTAAAAATTACCGCCCCGAATCTTAAATAAAAATGTTTAAATTCGAGAAAATACGAGCGAAAGTAATGAATAATTTTAAATGAATGAAAGTGCATTCTAATATTCATTAAAATAGCTATGGTGTATACAAATATGTAAACATGAGAAAAATAATTGGAACAAATGATTTCTGTTGTTTTGAACGAGTCATCCGTACAAAGTCTAACTAGCAATCACACGAAGGTTACTAATATTACACGAAAATTAGTGACGACAAATCAACCCGCTAAACTTTCAAATACTTCGTCGAATGGTATCTACCAACGCATTATTTGTTTTGGTTCCGGTTTTGGAATCATCGCTCTCTTTTCCGTTGTGTGGCTACACTACGAAGCTTCAAAATGGTGAGTGTTGAAAAATCCGTAGAAATCAGCAAATATGTGTTGAAGAAAGTGTTTAATGTGTCAACGGCTCTAAGAGCACACCAATAATAGTCCCTATGCAGCGAAATTTTACCTGTATAATGTAGATATTGCCAGCAGTGTTGAATCAGCGGAAATGCACTGCGCCGTATTTACACGTGTAATACGAATTCAGCCCTTTACGGCGGACGTTCCGTGAAACTTTCATGATGGTGAACTAATATTTTAAGTGATTAATTCGCTTCATATTTTTTCCTAAGGTTCTGTACCCCAAAATTGAGGTCATTAAAATATCGCTTTTAGAATCGCCCCATCTTTTTGAAAACAATTTTTTTCTACGATAGGGAGAATAGTGCTAGTCAATAACAGACGCCGCATTATGCCTGAACCCCAGGCAGCAGGGAGCTCCGCAGACAACACCGAAGTGCTGCTGATTCCGTGGAGCCGAAATTGCTGAGTTCATTGCTTGTTCTTACCTTATTAAAACTTTGTCATATGATGACTATCGCGCTATACTGCAGAATATGAATAAACAAATCATTCGTCATATGTCGCGGTGAAATATGATCTGTTCAATTCGGTCAGACAGCAAATAGAAGCAGAATTGATTAACTGTCATTCACAAAATATGTTCTATTGTGATGATGAAGCATAGTTAGTTCGGAAATCGACTACGTTCGTGTATAGGGTTTAATGGATTCCCTCAACGATCATCGGGTGCTGTCATCTTGTTAAAAACTTGTGCGCTATGAATATTGCGCGAGAACATGCATCTTGTCGACTTAACAACTGGTATATGTGAATTCTCTTTGTGAATCGATTGAGAGTTGACCTCAGAAAAATTCTTAGTACATATGCAAAATAGGCTTGCGCGACCCAGAAAGGGTAACCGATACTCTGTCCGTCGATCTGTTTTTACTGTTACTTGGCGAAATATATAGTTCTCAAAATGCGAAAAATAGAGAAACTATAGGTTCATTGGCGACCTCTCTTTCGAACGTTTCATTTGTTGCAGTAATGTTGGAAGAGCAACAGAAGTAGACCGTGGATAGTTCAGCAAATTAGAATTTCGCCTATACATCTCGGATCATTTACTCTTGATTTTTATTACGGTTCAAATCAAAGTGAGTGCCGCACTTATATCCCAAAAAGCACCGTTGGTTAACGCTATTGTTTCCTACGGCCGTTGAATGGGATAACAATAATTGTTCACGGTTAAGTGGGGTATCGTGCTTAATTACTTTGCAAGACACCTCAATCCACCCCGGAACACTAATATCTCATTATTACTATTGAAACTATAGTAGTAAACTCCCACCAGAATATTCCGGTTGTTCAAATATTGAATTTAGCAAAAACATTGTCTTTTGCGTTTTTTGTTATTGCAGAAGCTGCGTTCCGCTGAGCTTCGGGGTATGAAGAAGGAGGAGCTGGACAAGAAGCTCGATGAACTTAAACTTGAGTTAGCTAACCTTCGCATTTCTAAGGTGATTTTATGCATTGCTAAACACGATCGATCTTGTCGTGTTTTTGTATTAGGCCTTTCAAAGCGTTTATAGGCAACATACTAAAGTGTGAGGCTTGTATGTTCTTGATACACGACTTCTAAATTCTTTGAAAGCTAATCTTGTTTTAAACGCAGAACCCCTTCCGCATTCCAGCATCCTAGCTACATAAAGCACGGTGCATTCGTATACGCCTTGAGACGGGAGCAGACAACGTTGGTGCACGGGACGTTAAATGTTGGTTGATGGTTAGCCCTAAAAAAATAAAAAACAGAAGTTACATAAAGCATGTGAGGGCTACATGAAGTTTATGTTTAACAATCTCTCACAATGAAAATTTAGCATTTTTTCCTGTAAGTTACGTGAAGACCTGTATGCTTATATTATTTACACATTTTATTTCTTCCACACAGGTGGCTGGTGCGCTGGCACCCAAAGTTGCAAAGATCGGCGTCGTTCGCAAAAATATCGCCCGCCTCCTCACAATTATGAGCGAGGTTCGTCGTTTCCTTATGTTTCTTCCTCATAGTCGACAGTGTAAAAGAAATGAACGTTTTTATGTATTTCTTTCCAATTAAACCATGTAACATAGAAAACTCAATTACAACAAATTGATATACCCGGTGCTATCAACTGTCAATTTGTAATGGTCATATCTGTTTGCAATTATCAAGGTGCAATTATCAAGGACGATCAATATTAACGGTAAACTAGAATGATATGGCAGTCAACTGTTCCACGTTACTCTAATTCATTCCGAGACAAAATAATGCTTATTTTATGTTTCATATAAGTTAGTTGCGAAAAAATAAGAAATTCAAAAAGTTCATTTATTTGGATAATTTATCCCCTATATTTATCCCCCATACTTGGCCTATCAGATCCGCTGTCTGAGGGGTGTACCTGCCGGGGGCAAAATGATCCTTTGTTTCAATGCAGGTGGCTAAATCTATCGCTGTTCTTATGCGAGCCTATCTGGAAACAGTGGTACAAATATAATTAGAAAATTGTTGTAGACTTAAGACAACCAAGCTCAGCCTGCATCTACTCCCTGCGTCCCAACATGCGAGATGACAATCAGTGTACCATTAATGTATAATTGACACAGCTCGATTCGATTCAACAAAAATCTTCATTGGACTTGAGCCTGTCCGTCTCTCGTGATGTGACTTTTGTGTAAATGTTGCAGTATAATTTTCTGTCACTTTGTGCGCAATGCGTGTGCGTATATACAAAGCTCCCACGAACCCCGAGAATGTGTGTACCCTGAAGTACAAATAACATGTCTCGATTCTACTAAGGGAGTACAACAAAGAGCAATGTTTAGCATTAGTCTGTCCACTAGCCGTGGACCGTTATATGAATGTTGCGATATCAATTAGACTGCAATGTCCTTCAAGTCCTTGGCAGCGAGAATCCTCCGCTTTTTATGCTGACCGGCTAGCTGTGGAGTCACTATTGCAGTATTTTTAGTACTTCCTTTATTTACTTAACACAATTTTGAAAGTATTTTTCTATTGCATTTGCTAATCTACAAAATTAATAAATTGTCTTGGACATTTGGTGTTTTACAGATGAAACGTGAGAACTTAGTCAAATTCTATCGTAACAAAAAACGTGTTCCTCTTGACCTTCGGCTCAAACGGACCCGAGCACAGCGACGTGCTCTTACCGCGCACGAGAAGTCACGAAAGACCCGCAAGCAACACCGCCGCGAGTGCTGCTTCCCTCAGAGGAAGTTCGCTCTTAAGGCTTAGATATATCCGCCAAATATACTTCTTTGATGTTGATTGTGGCGACCCGATAATTCTATCTTTGAGTTCATTTTCGATGAACAATGGAATAAAGGCTGTCGCAATAAACATTGTTTTTTATTCGTCTTGCCACGCAATTTAGATATAAAATTTTGTTTGCCCCGCAATAATGAGCACAAACATGAATTCTCCAATTATTTAGCTTGCGTGGTAATATCATAAGTTGCAGGATGGTGCGCCTTGGTTTCGTTGACCTTATGCCTAAAGTCATTCATGTGTACGTGCTGAAAAGAGGAAACTCGCGGAAACACAGATTTGGAAATATCGAAAAAGTTTTAGTAGATCGCATAGTCTTCTTGTCACCAATGTACTCGGTTATAAACTGTATGAGGTTATTAATGGAAGACGTATACGGAAACGCAACTAGCTGAGGTGGTATATAATTGAGCTATGAAACCAAAATATAAATATGAGCTTCTATTAAACGTATTTCTATTTTTTCGAGACATTTTGGCAACTCAATATTCCTCATTTCAAAACGTAGCTTAAGAAGTAGTGGTTTCGAAAGCACAAAGTGGGTTCGAGTTTACCTAACGAATTGGGAAAGATAAATTATTCCTCTTTTATGACTTTTCCCCGTAGAGGCTTTTCTGGGTGGGGGCCTATTGTTCTATATTCTTGCGTTAACTTTGAAAATAATTTTACCAATTCGGTAATCACGTCAGTAAGTGCCAAGTCTATAATTTGAAATAGTAGCCTCCAATTCGTGACTCTACTAACAAACTTCAGTTACACTTGGCAATTGACCCATTAGAAGCGATGATGCAGCACAAATACTGTATATCCTATAAACATGTTTATCTCTATCCACAAATATTCTGTTTTTTGCCCCTAATAATAAGGATAAAATGACGTTTTATTAAGGAAAATGTTCAATTCAATAATTTATGGGTAATCATGGTATGATAGTGTATGCGACAGAGATGGTCCGCCCTATTTGCAATACACTTTTAGTAATTTTGCTACTTTTCGGTCTGGACGTCAAATTTAAAAATATATTGATTAAATAATGGAGCACAGGCTAGGCCAATACAAAGTATCGGTAGACGGTGTATCTAAAAAATTTTTTCTCAGCCTCTATACCTAACTTACCGACTAAATTTATACGCCTGCATATTTAGGCTGCAGAAAAACGATCCAATTAAGAAATTTCATGGCATTCGTTCGCACTTTCTGTGCTCTTAGTGAGCTCATCTTCCACACTGATGGTTGCAGTGACCGAATCAACCATATGCTTGTGGTGAATGTTCTCATACGTGAAGCAGATAAAGTTCTCACACAACTGTTTTAATCACACGTCCAGTAATGGTAACAATATATCTAAATGTTGCGTGTAATAACTTTAGTTTGTCATAATTTTTGAATTTTATTTCATACCACCCCTTTTACTTAATAAATGGGCATTTTGAATGTGTATATGCCTTTTCGTTTTTGAATGAAAGAGAATATCCTATCAATACTTGATCATATTTTTTCTTGACGTGCGTGGACATCTCATACATGGATCTCAAAAGTGTTTAATGCCTATTTTTTATTCGTTGTTTTTTTTCGCTCTTATCACCCGCGATTTCCTGCAAAATGTACGCTTATGCAAAAACCTTAAAAAACTTTAGATGCAGCTCAAAGCGGCACTATACCGCCAATAGTATTCTGTCTTGCATTACTCTTCAGTTTTGTGTTTAATTATTTAAATATTCTTGCAAAAAGGTTTTTCACCTGCTGTCGCTTAAAGGCGTACTGACTCTAAGCAAATCAGTACGGCATATTCTACGTTAATAAATTTAATAAATTAAAAGCATAGACCTTCAAGGGTATATCAGGCTATAACAAGTTCATAAACGCTAATTTGTCAGAACAGAAATACTAGGAAAAAATGATTAAGTAGCACAAAGGTCTGATATATCAGGAGATCTTTTCGAGCAATTACTTAATGAAGTGACGTATCAAGAGTGTCGATCTTTATTTAACCATGTATTGCAAAATTTTAGATTATTGGATAAATTCGGGCTGCAAATTTTGGTAAAACTTGATCATTCGACTATTACTACTCAGATACCTGGTATTCCAAATGCTAAAAGGGTCAATACCGAGCAAGAAGTATACAAGCCGGACGTAAAGTGAGCAAGAAGAATTGAAGCTTTAGTTTTATTACTTATATTTTTTATTTGGTAACCGCTTTTCAATTACCATTTTTCCGATACAGGACTCTGCAGTCATAAAAAAGCAATTGCCTTTCTGCGACTCATTATGCTTATTCAATAGTTTGCTATATTGATCCAATACGCTAAAATAAATAAACTATAATAAATTTCCAAGTTTTCTAGCAGCCAGAATGTATTCCGCAATAAAGATCTTTCCGAGCAAGGCCTATACTCATTTATTTATATTGTTATGTGTTATTTAATTTTCGTTGAGCTACAAGGTATTAGTAATAAACCATATGGGCACATCACATCATAATGTCGCGAACCAAAGTATCTTTGTTTAGACATGTGCGTTTACTTGAATTTTTTCTGAGTGACTTCAAATTGAAAAAATCGTTGTGTACTTTCTCCAAGAGTCGCTGCGTATTTTACTTTGAAGTAGTAATATTAGAAACCAGGATCCACAACAACATGCATTAAAATTAGAACGATATCGAAAGCCAGGTCTAACCAGCACGTATGTGCACACATTGCTGCAGAACTGAAATGATCATTAGCGGTGTCCAGAAATGATCAGCCTTTTCGTATTATTTGGGTACAGAGATAGTAAATTGCTTCTGCACAAGCTCCACCACTGTATTTAGCTTAATTTTATCACTAATAGTAGTACTCGAAATAATAGCCACAAGAATAAAACTGGTAGGATCACTAATTCTTAACGTCTACCAGCTATAATTATAATGATTCTGATAATAAGCTTGTATGCGTTTCCAATTCGTCGTTTTCTACGATCACTAACCAAACGGATCAGGCCTCTTGAATAGCAACGCCGTATTTGGCCTCTCCGATGTAGCAGAAATATACCCCAGTGACAATTCCCGCAACCAGAAGCTAATCGTACAAGGCAGCATAATTTCACCTTTATTAAAACTGTATAGCATATTGTACTTTGTTTTTTTTTTAAATAAATAACAATTATAATTAAACCAACTAGTCAGTTAAATAATTGGCTTCGCTTGTCATCCTCAACAAAATTAGAATAAAAAATGTTTTCACTCTGTATACGTCTTATTAAATTTGGTACAAAATCACGCGTTGCGAAAGTCAGATATGACCACTCCCTTAGGTGTAAAACGTCGAGGTCCAGTTAAATTTGATTTGTTTATACGATTATTAAAGTTTTGTCTTGTTCTATGTGTAATGCTGCAATAAGTACGGGATTATTGTAATTGTGCTGTTCTCTGAGCCACCCTTGTCTGGTAAGAATTTTCAACCAGAGTGCGGCCTAATCAACCGGTTAAATGGAATGTAGTAATACTAACAAGCTTCTGTTATTTTTTTCTGTCTTGACTTCTGGCCGTTGTATATCGTCACTATATAACCTGCCGCTTCGCCAATAATGCGATATCAATTTAATCGCATTAGATCGGTCACTATTGACCACATGTAACCACCACAAAGGATTTACTTTTGCATCAATAAAACAGTTTATATTGCTCTTACAGTATTTTATCTGAATCAATCATCTTACTTGACCATACTCTCCCTAAGGTGATAATTTTTTTCAGCGTCATAAGGTTAAATTGCAGTTTATAGTAAATCTATATTTCTACAGAGAACTATATCAAAAGTGTATTTTTTGCGCACTAAAATACCTTGAGGAGATTTATAATTTTCTACATACATGCTGCCTATAAGCAGCTCAAAATACTGCTTGCCCTGAGGGCAGGAACAATAATTATACAATAATTTCATAGAGACTAATATTATGGAAGTAATGAGGCTCTTTTGTGCCAAATTTTGTAACCATTGTTTCTTATTGTCCGTATGGCGTGACACAGCCTTGACAAACATATAATTCACAAAAGGACACACTTCCGAGATCTGGCGATTAAAGTAATAAGCATCAAGCTTTTTCAGTATGCGTGCTAATATGGTATCATATTTTGTTTAGTATTGTCTAGGAACAAGCCAGAGCGCGGCTTCCAGAATACTACTTGAGTCTGCCGTTATGTGCTGTAAAACAGCGGGTCTTTTTAGATAACTATACCCTACTTGTGCCAAAAAACATTTCATTGAAACCCTTTATTATCTCCTTACAACAGAAGTTTTAAACGCGCCCTTGGCCATTCATTTTCCCACAGCTGCTCTGAAAGTGCAAAATCGTTCACAGTAGTATAACGCGTCTTACGGTAAGTGAGCTTTACAAATAAGTTGATCCCAAATGTTATTTATTTATTTGGCTTTATAGTATATTACAGATAAAACTTTCAAATACTAAGAGTGACCTAATTGCTTGAGGCTCGCTGCGGGTCAGGCAAAATTATTATTGCATTTAAATAATGAAAATTCCAAGCATTAGACGTCTTCTCTGCGGTATTATAATTATTAGTTAGTGCGGCAAATTGGATGGATAATCCCCTTAATCCATAAAATGAGCCTTACTCTTAGTTTTTTCACTTGAAAAATTCAATTACGGGATTGGGTAAAAAAAAGAAAAATGAATAACTTCTTTGGTCTTGCTTTACACATGTCAAGATATAACAAAGCTTGACAAACTGAAAACGTAATGCTAAGTTCAACATAATTTTGTATTTTACTGGAAATTTTTTATTCTGTGCAATTACCCAATACTACCACATAGAGTCGGTAGACATGCCTCAACAATATTTTTTAATAAGCAGCTTCCTTTCGACTTTAGAACTACCTTTGGTATTACTTCGAGCAACAGAATTTGACCGATACCCAGGGATACTAAGGATCTTTGTTACACGCAACGTTTGAACAGATGACCAGTAGGTACACGTTACCATAAAAATATCTAGCTTTTTAGCCCGCTACTTAGCTCTATAGGGCAGATACGATTTGACTGACTAATGCTTGAGTCACGTATAAGGCCTTTCGAGAAAACACTATTTGAGTGAAACGGAGATTGCGCAAACATTGGGTTTGCAGTTTCTTGTTAGGGCCGAATCTTCTCTCTCTCTCTCACGTCTCTTGTCTTCAGGTCGTAATAGGCTTGTTGCTTCCGAATAAATGAGGGGCAAATGCAGTAGGCTGATGTTGGATAAATTTATAAGAAAGTATTACGCCTTAAGGAGAGAATCCGGAGCTTTAAAATTAAGTCGTTAGTAAGTCGGCACCCAGCCCACGCAGTAGCAGATGAAGCTACCAATTTTCTTTAAAAGGGAGTAGAGAGCAGCAAACTTCACTGCCTTCCTTCATCGTATATGCATTTTGAAAACCTTCTATGATAAATTCCTAATAAGTGATACATACGTACAGCCTACCGATTGCATTTTTTCTGCGAAAACAAAGATATAAAACGCTAATATAAAGCTTTTTAGTTAAGTGATGAGACTTACACTTGCTGCCAGGTAAATTAGATATGGAAAAAACGAAAGCACGACCACAGATTTTACTTCACACCACTGACGAGCAAAAGTGAATATACTTTTGTTATTATATATTAGCACTATGTTTCTATATGTATCAGAGACATTTTCCGTTGTCACCAAGTCGTAAGGAAGATAGGGAAGTGAAACCACCTAAGCGATGGTCTAAAATTTTTTACACTGTTGATATGTCTTGCGTTCTCATCGAGTAACCTTTTGTGTGCTTATACCCAGCTACTCATTGAAAACTCCAGGTGCCGTGAGGCCGTCAATTTTTGTTTTTTACTAAATATCTCACAAAAGCAGTTAAATAGATTTCTGTTTTCGGTTCATTAATTACTTCAAGTCGGAACCGTTCGGCACTACCAAAGTTTTTTTGTTTAATAAATTTTTTCCTTAACTTCTCTCCTGTAGACGGCAAAGGCTCAGCTGTTCTGACTTGATCTAATATAACTGAGAGGTTTTTATTCATTATTCCTATACAAGTTGCTTTTAGAACATGCTGCACGATGTTTTTATCAATTCGTTTGGCACTCTTTGTTCATTTTCAGTTTCTAAAATGTTATTTAGGACAAATTGGGTAAATGGCCTTGTGAGACCCAAACCTTTGGGTTTTCAGAGCTTTCCTGGTCAGCCTAATTAGTCCGGCTAATGAGTCCACTGCCCTGAGTGCCACTGCCAAGTCCTCCTTATGTTGTCCTTCCTTCAGTGTTCATCATTGAAATTCTGAGCTATTGACGTAAAATTCTTTTGAGAAAAAACCACAGTGCCTAATATGGTAATCCATTTCCGAGAAATTTTCTCGACCGGGAAAATCGCAAGATATAAATTTTTAAAAGCGTCTTTCATTTTTCGCGCAATTTTCATAACTACATTGATTGCATGTTTCAAGGGCTCGGACACCAATCTTGAAATTTAAATATGTTGTAGAGAAAATCTTACGTTATAACGTTCTACCACACAACAGAGAAAAATCGTGATCTCTTGTTTAAATGTACCCTTATAACTATTGTTAAAGAAAAATTTACTTGGCTCTTGGGCGGCCTTTCATTAAAACTTTGAAGTGAATTTTAAATGATCATATGCCGCAAAGGAAGCTCACTTAAGCTACAAATGGTATTGCACCCACAAGTAAATATGAGTTGTAATCTCATTAAAGTTCAATAAACACTGTTTCAGAAAACACCATCGGATACACCAAGTATTATCTCTAAGTTTCTACATAATTTATCCGTTCAGCATATTGCCTAGTGTGCTTGCTTGCTTCGTTTTTTTCAAACAGGTTAGCGTCCTGGCATGCTTAATTAATAGTACTGAGTTGATTTTTTCTATCGGCTAACTTTTGTCTCACAAACGAGTGTCAGGGTCCCTGTTAAAAGACTTCTAGAAGCTTTGCCTGCAGTTTTGCAGCAAGGAACATAAGTGCCAGGAAGTACTCAATTTTACCCTGCCGATCGTTTCCACAAGCTCTTATTATTGCTAGACTTCCATTTTGGGAAAGCTATGTGTCCATTGCTTTTCAAATGCTGCCGACCCTAGATGTGTTTTGAAAGCGGCTTTATGAAAAGCCTTGTGTATGCAGTATTATCCGGAGAGCTATTTTGTGGCTGGATTATGAATTTCGCCGAAAATAGTGTACCTTGTGTTTGGCATGGGATGAGCCATGTTTGTCGGCAGATATTATTTCCGCTAGCGGAAACTATACCTATTAGCTACAGTCATTAAACTCGTTGTATACTGAGCATTCGTTGAAGAATCTCAGAGGTCTATGTCTCAAAGGTTCTCTTGTACTATTTATTCCTATGTTTTTTATTCCTGTTAGGCTCCCTTTCAAGGCGCGTATCGTCTAAACCAGTTTTTTATTATTAACATCATGTTCGATAAAACCAACATAATATAAAACATCAGTATAAACTTTATATATATATATATATTTATGATTTCGTTTTGATGGTGTTGTGATTTGTAAATATTTATTTGTGCCTATATGCACATAGGTGAGAAAATCTAAAATATTTCAGTACTGCATTCCGCATTTTTATGCGTAACGATCTACGTTTTCCGCTATATCAAAATTTCACGATTTGCCTTCTGTATTTTGAAGTTGATCGGAGGCCACAGTCGAATTCACAAAAACTTCAATCTAGAATGTCAATACCGGTACACTGCCTCTTAAATTTAAGGATCACATCTTTTAAGGGAAATATCAACCAAAAATACCATGCAAGGAATTTGAACAAAACACTTTAAAAAAAGATTCGAACTCCGTCGCAAGGATAAAAAGCATCTAATGTGTGTTTTTTAATTGATGTCAGTGTCTAATTTATCATTCAGAGTTCTCCTGGCATATCGTTACATGATAATGATGATGAATTACAAATAACTCACACGATTACAGAAAATGGAAGGTAGAGGAGACCCCTCTCTATTTGTAATATTTTCAGAGAGAATTCCGTTTTATGTGCACATAATAGAACATTTTCGTATCGTTGTATTATAATGTGTACTTGATGTGCGAGATGTGCGATAATGAAATCCTCTTGCGTACAATAATCCTCGACTGAGATGATCTTGAATAACACATCTCAACGCCAGATAGAGCACATAAAGAATAAAAAAGCACATTACTTTTGGTCCGATTCCTCTAAGAACACAAGAAATCATAATTAGTTAAATGACTGAAAAATAGTTTATACCGCCTAAAGGTCTAAACTGCAAGTTGCAATCTGCGCCATTATTTCTTAAGTTCTCAAAAAGGGAATGAGATCTATCGAAAAAACATGATACAGGTAAAAAGTAAAGAAAAACGATTAAAACGATTTAAAAAAAAAATATTCTATGGTGAAGTGTATCACATGTTTTGATAAGTAAAACTGTTGAAGGGTGACGAATTAGAAGGCAAGAGTCAGTCTTCCCCTTTTTGTACAATCTAGACAAATTAACAAATGAAAGAACACATGTTTGCTTAGTCTATGACTGACAGTATCAATTTTTAAGGTAATGTATATTCACTAATGTTGTTATGAGGTTTTTAAAACTTTTTTTAAAACTGTTAAAAAAACTGTCCATTTGATAAAATCATTTGTGATTGAGCTTTTTTAATCTCCGTTATGCTGGAGAGTTGCTGGCGTGATGACAAATTGTTTGGCATACAAATGGCGTCGAATATAATTACTTTTATGGTATTTTTAGTCCATCTTAAAATTATATAGAACCAAGCTTGTTTGAGATAACTGATCGAGCTTGTTTTAAAATAAGAGATAAATGAGAATATCTGTAAGGCTTTAGATAGGAAGTATGCACTTATTCGATTTTTTTGCAGAAAATGCAAGCATGCTATTTTGTTATATATTTAAACCTTGTTTACCCGTTTTGACGTTATTTCAAACTGGTTTGGAAATTCTCATCTTCCAAGGTTCATTATAAGATCAATAAAGGCATAACCGTATAAAACTGTCGCGAAGAAAAGTTTTCACGTGGTTAGCGAACAGTATTTACATCCCCCATACGTAAAAGTCTGTTCATCATGTAAGGACTTTTTATAAGGATCATCATGTAAGGATACGACATTTTCGTGTACTTGCGTTTTGATTATGGGCGTCAGAAGACGAGTATTTTCAGAGCAGGCGTTAGTCATGCCAAAATGAGTAAAAATGTTTGAATACGTTCGAAATCAAGTGTTTTTTTATCTTTGGCATAACAATCCAAGAAGTGCATGTTTTTTAATAAAACATTACGCATTTACAAAACATTTTTTCTTGGTTGATCAATTTACCTAAGTAAAACCGTTCATACACACTTGTTTCTACATTTTTTTTAAAAAAATACCTAAAGGCATAAATATTAAAAGCAATTACATGGAGACCAATTACATTCTACACAACGTGTCATTATGCCGTTATTTCTTCTCAAAATTAAATGCATATTACGCGATTTTGTGGTGCCGAGTTAGCATCTCAGCGAAATCAACATAGCGTAACTGCTTAGAAGCAATTGTTTTATCCAATCTTGTCAAGGATACTGTGAAACTTTTTCAATGTTCTATTTTGAAGTTCACGATAACAATTCAGGAATTTTGTCTAAATGCAATATAGCTTCTGGCGCTGCCCTGAAACCGGCTAGGGTGCTATGAATTATTGTCATTCACATGCCACAGTGCGTTCAAAAGTGGCTTTTATATTGTCTCAATGTTTTGTATGGTAAATGCCCTTTCTCTCCTTTTCATTTTAAAGAAAAAATACCGACGATTTATATACGTCCTACCTAGACTTGTTAACAATAACAAGAACTACTTTAAAGAAAAGTATAGGTATGATACAGCTTAAAAACAGCTACCGTTTAGGGCAATAAAGGTACCGGAAGTCAGATCATTATGACCTGTGATCCTCACTTATTCTGACAAATCGACGTTTACTT